>JXXA01010892.1:0-16242 GCA_000956255.1 Anopheles punctulatus | reverse complement strand
CTGCGAGGCGGATAATAATGTCATATTTTATCGCTTTGAAGATGGCTTACCATGGGCATGTTTATGGCGAATCTGGGGAATAATTTCGACCAACTGGTGGACGAAATTCGAATGCATTTTAATGAACTGAGAGACGTGGTTATCGTTCAAAAAATCGTCCTTTTCCGACTGAGAGATGCAGCGAGCGGATAAAGTTAATTAGTTTAATAACCGAGCCAAAGATGGTGGTAGCTTATTTAAGCTAATTAGAGAATCTTGCCGTCTAATGTGGCTCAAATCGGCTGAAGGTGATTTGGGAAAATATCTAGAAAAAAAAAACAACCCTTAAACCGATTCAATAAAGCCAAGATCATTTGAGTTTGGGAGACTAGACCGAACATGAAAGCCAAACATGAGATGAGGAGAAAACACAAAAGGGAGTGTTTGAATGGCGTCTTGAAGGTGGAATACATTAGTTACAGTAAGCTGACTTCCTCTGACACTCACCTTGTCTTATGCATATTTACTCTAGCGTTGTTTTAATTTTTTAAACAGCGTTTTACTATTTGAATCCTCACTTAAGTAGAATGCAGTTAGTGTTAAACTGACTCACATAAAATTATGCAAAAATGTGCCCAACTGTGCCTCCAACAGCACCGAAACCCTGCGATTGACCACCTGCTCGATCGAATCGAAGAAGGCGGCGGATTCACGAATTAACTGCAGTGGTTAAGTAATGCACCGCCACAAACGAAAGGAGAATGCTTCATGAAAACCAAATACACCGCCGATGGGGGGCAAGTGGCGAAAAAAAACAAAAAAAAAACACGGCCCACCGTATCCACGCACGCACGTACATAGCTGTTGGTCTCAGGCGGTTGCAGCTTACGTCTTTCGGGTTGCACCGAAAAAAAAGAAGGCGTCAGTGGGATGGCGTTTTCTTTAGCTCACGATTGAACCGTTTTTTCCATTGAATTTTCCACTGGCACGGGCGCCGTGGGCGAAGAACTTCTGCCGAACGAAAAAGTGGGGTGAAAACGGTGATCCCGGGGAGCTATTGTTTATGGTCACGAGAGCGAATCCGGCCCATTGATTGAAACCGATCTGCGAGAGCTGTGCAAGATCGTTTTGTATTTTTTTTTATTTTTCGCAAAGATCGTTACGCTGCGCTGCGAAAGAGATCTGCGACCGAGCTCCAGAAAACATGGGCTTTGGATGTAAAATTATGACCGATATTAAGTGATCACGCAGATGATTGATACAAGTCCGGGATTGCGGAGCGGTTGAAGAAAGAAAGTGAAATGCATCACGCATGCGAGTATGTGGCCGGCATAACGACGGTCAGTTGGAGCGTAAGTCAGCCATGAAATAGTTGGGTTTTTCTTTGAACGATCCAGTGCCTACTTAATTCATTTACATAACGACAGGGCGTGCAGCGAACCGTGTACGGCACGCGGGTGACTGTTTGCATCCCCTGACCAACGCACAGAAACAGTTGTAGAAAACGAGTAATCTAGAATGTTTGATTGACCTACTGGCTGTTTTTTTTTCTTTCCTCCACTTCAATCCCTGCGCAGCTTGGAAGAGTTCACGATCGAAAGGAACGAGTTGCGTGAGCTCCCCGACAGCCTGAAAGGACTGGCGAGCCTTAAGATCCTGAATGCGGCCTACAACCAACTGGAGCAGCTACCGGCCTTCATGGTGAACAACATGCGTTCGATGAGTTTGTTTGTACGTATGAAAGACAAGCTCATTTGGGCGACATCTTCCCTAACCTCCTGACGTATCCGTCTTTTGTTCCAGCAACGAAACGACTCACTGCGTAATGGGCAACTTCAGCAGCATTCACAGCCCCGGGATGCGTCCCAGAAGGGCGAGGAGAAAACGGATATTCCGCTCACGAAGGTCAACCTGAGAGGGAACCAGCTAAAAGGGAGCATTATCCTGGGGAACTATGGAGTGCGTGATGTTGGTATGCTCGTTAAGCAGCCGCTCTTACTAACTGATTCTATTTCCCGCAGCTACTAACACAGCTGGATGTGAGCGAAAACTCTATCGAAGTGATGGATCTGTCTGCGCTCGACAAGCTGGAAACGATTCAGTGCTGCAGAAATAGCTTGCGCGAGCTGACACTCAGTGGACGGAATCTGCATTCGTTGATAGCGGGAAACAACAGTGAGTACGATCCGAATCGCACAAATGTTTCTTGCCATTCCCCTAACACCGTTCTCTACTGCGATTGTTTTCGCAAAAGATCTCACCAAAATCTCCGTCCGTGCGACACCGACCAACCTGAAGCATATGGATCTGAGCTTCAACTGCTTGCAGGAGCTGCCGGATTGGTTGGTCGGTTGTCATCAGCTGCGTACGCTGTATGCGAATAACAATCAGATCCACACGATATCGGAGCACCTGCTGAACAACGAGCACGCCACGATCCAGACGCTGCATCTGGCCTACAATCGTCTCACAAACTTCCCGCCCATGGTGAAGCGCAAGCTGCCACTACAGAAGCTCTACCTGCAGTGTAATCTCATCGAGGACCTGCCGGAGAACTTCTTCATCGCCTGCGAGCGGCTAACGATCCTGAACGTGTCGAGCAACAAGCTGATGACGCTGCCGATCATATTCGGCTCCAGCTGCAGTCTGGAGCGGTTGTACGCAACCAACAACTCGCTCACCGATCGCGTACTCGACTCGCTGATCTGTTTGCCCCGGCTGAGGGTACTTCATCTCGGGTACAATCTGCTCACGACCATGCCGGAAACGTGCATCAGCTGTTGGGGTGATCTGGAGGAGCTGGTCATCTCGGGCAATAAGCTGCGTCACCTGCCAGAGAACCTCGCGAACATGGCCAGTCTGCGGGTGTTGCGTGTGCACTCGAACCAGCTGCAAACGGTGCCGAGTCTGGGCCGGACGATCACCCTGCGCGTGCTGGACCTAGCGCACAACCAGCTGGACAAGGTGAACATCGCCTCGCTGGTGCCACGCAACCTACAGTTTCTGGATCTCTCCGGCAATCGGCAGCTGCAGGTCGATGCACAGCAACTGAAAGCCTGCCGAACCCAGCGCCCGATGGCGCTGGTGGATGTGTCGGGCAAGAACCGACCATCGCTACCGACGGCTCCGCTGCCGTACCAGGAGCACGAAGATTACGAACCCTGCTGGAAGGTTGGATTCGCGGAAACGAGCGGCTGCTTGCCGAAGCTCTGTATCGCACAGCTGCGACTGCCCGCCTTCTGCAATTCGGAGGGCTTGTTCGGGTTGTTCGATGGTGAAACTAGCAACGGTGTGCCGAACATGCTGGTGAAGGCGGTGCCAAAGATACTGCTCGAGGAGCGCACCGTGAAGGAGACGGCGAACGACTACATGAAGTACACGCTGCTATCAGCGCACAGGGAGCTGAAGCAGCGCGGTCAGCAGGAAGCTGTCAACGTGACGCTCTGTCACATCGCCCGCAGTCGCCTGCCGACGGAGGCAATGAGTTACCTGCCGCAAACAGTGGCCGGAGGGCGGAAGTTTATCCTACGTGTCGCTACCGTCGGCGAGAGTTCCGCGGTGCTGATCAAACACGATCGGTGTGTGCTGCTGAACAAGTGCAGTCCCGCTAGGAAGCTTGGCCTTAGTGCCAACTTCCCGGTGACGGTGCCGGATCCGGAGGTGCAGGAGGTGGTTCTAAGCGATGCGGACGAGTATCTGGTGCTGGGCAATCGTAAGCTTTGGGAAGTCATCACTATGGAG
This sequence comes from Anopheles punctulatus, assembly GCA_000956255.1. Lineage (NCBI taxonomy): Eukaryota > Metazoa > Arthropoda > Insecta > Diptera > Culicidae > Anopheles > Anopheles punctulatus. Next base: position 12,522 of record JXXA01010892.1, on the reverse strand, counting down.
ACGGTCGCGGAGGAGGTGCGGAAGGAGGAGAACATCTTGCTGGCCGCAAAGCGCGTACAGGACATCGCCCAGAGCTACGGTGCGGAGGAGAATCTCAGCGTGATGATCATCCGGTTCAACAACCTCGGCACGGACGTCGATTTCCTGATGCGCGAACTGCGACAAACGATCCGCAAAAAGCCGACGCTGATACAGGGTGGAACGGGGGTGATATCGGGGTTCTGTAAGTGTGGCTGTTGCTGCGAGACCAACAACAGCTGCTGCCCACTCGGCGGCCGCCGTCCAGTTCGTGCGCCATCCGTCCGGCAGAAGCGACCGTTCGTCGCCCAGTGGGCAGAGCGATCAAACGAGCGGCAGCGAGACGGTGACACTGCACGGATTGCATCCCCGCGGATCGAAGACGGCGGATGCCATCTCGGCGGGTGGTTCGATCGTTAGTCGGCGCCCCAATGCTACGTACCTGGCCAACGAACGGCGCAGTCTGCGCGGCGGAGTCGTCCGGGCCGTTCGCGCCAAGATCGAGGAGGAAAAAGAGAAGGAGGGTATGGATGAGTCGGACTCGGCCATGTCGGAGGAGCAGTTCAAGTGCTGGGAGTACATGCTGGAGCAAAACACACAGCTGCTCTTCGACAAGGAACTCAACACTATCTCGCGCGGTTTTGTCTCGAAGCGACCGCTCGCCAACGGGACGTCCGAGTCGGGTACCAACTCCACGACGGAGTCCTCCAGATCCGGCGCGAGCAATCTGACCAAGCTGCAGCTGAAGAACCTCTCCACAAGTTCGCCACAGTTGGCGCAGCTGGAGAGTGACAGCGGGCTCAACTCGTCCGTGGCAAGCGGCTACAGTGGCACGGCGATGACGACGGCCCGGGCTACGCCTTTCCTCTCGAAGCAGTTCGGCTCTACCCGTTCGTTCCATCCGACCTCTTCCCAGAGCTACTTCAAACCGATTCAGTACAACACGACCGCGGCACGTCCACGACCAATCAACACGGGCCCCAATGCGGCCTACTTCGGTTCCCTGCAGCGGTTAATGCCGTACAATCTGGAGTACGATATCGGCACCGTCCAGGATCGGTACGGTTCCAATGGGAACGTAATCGAGAGGGACAGTACACTGGAGCTGGATACGATCGATCCGGACGGTGGTCGGATGCGGCAGTACTGGGGTGTGGCGACAACCGAGCTGTGAGTTTCGGATGACGGACGGGAGCGTACGCGTGTACGTGACGGAAACATGTTTAATCGCACCGGCGTAACGACGGTGACGGGAACCCCTGGTAGCCTGGAGTCCGTTCGTCCGCCAGGGGCGCTGTTGTATTTGTTCACGATCCGATCCTTGCCTTTGTTTTTTTTTTCTTTATAGCAATAAATTAAATAAATATGTACACATTCGAATAGGATATCGAGTTTGCTCGTTTGCTCGCTGCCGCTGGCTTCTTACACAGGAGGGAGGGAAAAAGGAGCGCGTACTCTAATGTGGTTAGTAGCTGTATTACATATCTAATAATGCGGGATAGGAGGGCCTCTTTCTCCCTGTCTTTTAGTTTGATTGACATCCGACCACGTAGTTTGGCAAACTGTTCCGTCGACTGAACGGATCCTTATCCCGTCGTTGCTTTCTGCCCGGCTTTTCATTGACTCCGCTGACACGTTCAGAACTTGGTCAAATTTGGAATCCGAATGCATCTTCTGCTCTTAGCTTAGTTCCAAGTTCGATCGATTGTTTTGATTTTGTTCTTTTCTCTTTCTCTCTCCTCTCCCTCTCCATTTTTCTGCGAAACATTGTAAGAACACTCTTAGGAGATAGGTTTCGTGCGCGAATCCACGAAACCGCCAATCGGTTCTAAGGAACTGGGAACGAGTGGGTTCACTAGTGGGGACCTAACAGAACACCGGGCTTTACTTCTTCCCCCATTAGAATCGGACAGATTTTACGTATGTATTGGACTATCTTCGCCTTCGCCTTCGCTTTGTTTCTCCCTCTCTCGTGGAACCTCATATTAACGACTAGCACCAGTGTTGGCTTACAGTTGACTTAATCGTTACTTTTCTCGGACTAGCTCTACACTCATTTTGAAGCCTCATTTGATAGTGCTTTCTTCCTACATGATTGTTTTGGTGGTGCGCGGAAAACGTTAAAGCTAAAATGGTAAAATAGTCTTTTGCGGTAAACTTGACCACATTTCGGAAACGGAGTTTTGTGTTGTAGAAACGCAATGGGAACATCTTATGGCACATTCGACTACAACTGAAATGGCTAACTAAACTGATGATTGGGGTGGGGGGCTGTGTGCTCGTGCGAACTAGTGCGAACTGGCGTTTAGAGATGGAAGTGTCTCGCTGGGGCCGCTTTGCGCCTACATCAGTAGTGCAGGGCGGACGTGCCATTTGGCGGCACGGACGGGGGCACCGCTGGTCCGCCACCGGTAGGAAGCTGCGTTTGCGGTGGTGCACAGTCACCGAGCCAGGAGTCGGGACTCGGCGGAAAGTCGGGATAACCGTGCGCGGGACTAGAATCGTTGCTGAGGTCCGACACTGCGCTACCGTGCAGCCCAGGGCGGCGAGCTCCAGGGTGCATTGAGCTTAGGGGTTGACCTGCGGATGGAGTTTGTTGGCGGTTAACGTACGTTGTCCAGCAAAAAAAAACAACGGCACTATTGGCATTGGAAATACTTACTCACCTAGTGGCGTGTAGACGATATTGTCCGGGAAGGAACCGTACGGGTGGCCGGTGGATCCCATGGGCGGAGGCGAGTGGCTGGAAAGGTACGGCGGTGGACTTCCGCTGCCGTGTATGTAAGACCCCCGAGCACTGTGCGGTGAGGCACCGTCCTCCAGGCCCATGTTGGACGTACTGTAGCTATCATTACTAAGGTCTGAAAGTGAAAAGTCGAATAAAGAAACATTCCTCCGTAAAGTGCTCTCTACATTCACACAGCAGTGGGCATTGCACTTCCTTACCATGATGGCTGAAACTATCGAGATCAATCTTCAGCTCATCCTTATCGAGCAGCTTGTCGTGCCTGCTGGGTGAGGCCGTTCCTTTCATCGATCGGAAATACTGACTCCATCTCGTACGGCCTGCATCCTTTTTAAGTCTCTTTTCTTTCGCCCGTCTGCAGCGCACAAAGGGGAAACAAAACGTTACTGGTAAAAGGAGTGGACTGCTGCAAACCGCTTTCGCTTCCATTCGCATTACCTATTCTGGAACCACACTTGCACGACACGCATATCTAGCCCGGTATCTTGCGAAAGCTGCTCCCGTACATGCCGCGCCGGCTTTGGACTGCTGTTGTAGGCGCTCTTCAACGTCTCCAACTGTTTGGCGGTGATGGTTGTCCTCGGTCGTTTATTGGACGACTCTCCGTCCAGCGAGCCATCGGAGAGGTAAAGTCCTGCGAAGGAATGGCACAACAAGGGGCCATCAACTTGTCGTCCACACTCACGGCGCAGAACACTGCACCGCTAACTTACCTTTTGCCTTAGCTGCCTCGTAGTCCGGCTTGCAGATCAGCTTACAGTCCTCCATCAGGTAGAACTCATCGCCCGTGTTCAGCTGCCGCGAGCACATCGAGCACATGAAACACTGCAAATGGTAGACGTTGTCCTGCGCCCGCCGGACAACCTGCGTCGGCGGGATGCCCAGATCACACGCGGCACATTTCGTCCCATAACGCCTGTCGGACCAGCAAAGGGAAGCGCAAATTGGACGAGACGCAGAGATTAACACATAAACAATCCGCACGGTTGAATAACGATTGGCTTGGTGAGCCCCCCTCCCCCGGGCAAGGTCCTCGTCACATGCACCCACCACGTGGAGCACTAGATACGTTAAATACTTACTTGAAGAAATCGTCCTTGCAGAACAGTTGACCGTTGCGGGCGAAACATTTCTCGTTCAGCTGCACCCGGCACTCGCTGCACTGGAGACACTTGGCGTGCCACGTCCGGTCGGACACCTTGAGGATGAAGCGGTCCAGGATCAGCTCATGGCAACCGCCGCACTTTGGAATGGTCGCTGCAAAGACAAAGTGACCTGTTAGCATTCACATAGCAACCCGTTTCCATGATGGTCGGAGTGCTTAGATGCTAGAAAGTGTTTATGATTCCCGGTATTCCCGGTTTTAATTTTTGACTACAAACATTTTCCTAAACTTGTTTTCTCAAAGTTTCACCTTTCGTCATTTTCATCGTCAATGTCACAACTTTAACGTTTTTATATTGCTCTATGTACCTTATAACACAATCAAATTTTATGTTTTAAAAGAAAACATAAAAAAGTAATAAATTCCCACTCATTACATAATACGACATGCGACTCTGCTGCGTACTCTGTGCATGTTTTTTTCAAACATTTCATTTAATACACTCCCTCAATTTCAGTCATTTTTTTCGGTCAAATTCGCTTTTAAATTCTTCCCGCGAGGTAGCACACTTACACAGCAGCACTTCCGGTAATTCGTCGAGATTAATCGGTGGCACACGATAATCCGGACTGCGGGCACGTTGTTGATCCTTCTTGATATCCTCCACATTGTTGTTGTTATGATGGTTACTGTTGTTATTATTATTCACACCGTTTCCCAATCCGCACAAGTAGTCGCTGGTATTCATCATCAGCTTTAACATTTCCATTTTTGGGGCGCGTGTTGGGTTTCTTTGGTTTAAACGCTTTTTTATTTAACGCATCGCATCACTAACATTGCGATAGTGTTGAACAAGAACTACAGCGGTGTTCTTTTAAATCAGCCTGGTGATCTGATCGGATGAGAATCACAGGAATTTGAAACACTTTGCTTCGATTCACTACTATCTGAATGCGACGTGTTATCATTTATCTTTTTTATTCTTTTACTTCTACGGAAATTGAAATATGCCATGGAAAAAGCATCGTCACACATAATCCGACACGGGCTGAGCTCAGTAGAAGGATTCACTTTCAAGGAACAATGGAAAACACAGGGAGTGGCTCATGCTTCCGTTTTAACGAAAAATATTCAAAACGGAAAATCGAATTTTACTTTCACGTATGACCACATATAAACCGTACTTTTTCGCCACTTTTATTTAAAACTTTTAGCATGCATGTATTTTGGCACTAAATTAATGATAAAAACCACCAAATGCACACGACCATCGGAAAGCCGTTCGAGGAACACGTGAAATATATTTTCGCGCCAAACGACTATGCGAACCTAAAAATCACCAAGTGTGCTCACTTTTATGCTTTTTATTTTTTTAAAGAACGTGTGTTTGTCGTTTTAACGATTTTTTTTCAATTTCCGAAATAAATGCATTACAAATTAATATTTGAAATAAACTTCGCCAGCCGCGTGTCCTCTTGCTTCGAAATAGTTTTACGTTTTGAAGACGAAGAAGAAAATGAAGCATCAATTCTGAAATCGGATATGTACTCGTTCAGCAGGTCATCCAGCCTTCATTGTACACGAAGGGCCCGCACTACAGGCAAGTCAATTTAATGTCGGCCAAATTAGAATAATATCGGAGTGAGATGACTCTTTCAATACGAAGGAATTGCTAATTTTTGTACTTAACCTTCTAACAATTTATTTATTTAATATTTAACGGTATTGTACTCAGAAAAAGGTACTTTGAAACTTATTTTTTTCTTCTAGATACTCGATTCCTAATCGAAAATTGATCAACCGGACTATGAACTTTACGATGCATCTCTCCCATAGTGCCACGAAGAATAGCGACCATTTTCGAAAAGCCCGAAGAGTATACATTTTCGAAGATGATATCGAATCACATATCCTAAAATTGAATATCGGTTCGAAGCTAGCAAATACGTGAGAAAGGGATGCAGTATAGAGCTGATACCAGGGGTAAAGTAGGGGTGGTTTCTCAAGTGACTGTAGTTGGTACATGAGGGTAGGAAAAAGTAGGCGTGGTTATCGTTACTTCGAGCATTTCTATATGTGCGTAAAGCGCAATATCCACAGGGATGCTCAACACATCCCAGGGCCGCTACGAGTGAAATTTGAATAGAGTTAAAACGTTTAAAGTTATCATTAGTGGTGAAAAAAGTAAATATAAATATACCATATGTCTTTTCAACAACAACATTCAATTGAATACACCAAGGAATTTTCTCCTGTAACGTAACCGGTCTCCGCAAAGGACTCCTTAGTGATATATTATGCTTCGCATACATTTAGACGCACGCTCTCCCTCACTCTGTGGGCGCTTTTCGCGGCTTTTCCTGATATTAATCATCGCCTTTCTGCGAGTCCTTGTGGGGATATGAAGCGTGTTGCCCACGGCTTCGTCTATGAACTGCCGGCGAGCGGTTGACGGCCGAATCCATCGGTTTCCATTTCGACCGTGGAAACGAAAGTGGATACAAAATAGCTCGCCTTTCTTCAAACCACCCCACGGGGAAGGCGGTAGGTTGATAGGCTCCACGGAAAGCATCGCAGACACGGTGATGTTGCCACTTTTCCGATCGTCTTCTAAGTCGACGTCGTTGCCACGATTAAAGTCTCCGCTGTTCGGCTCGTTTGGCGCGTGAAGCTTTAAATGAGACTTTAATAACTCGAACCAAGGCAACGATCGGTACGGTGGGTTCATAAATCAGAGTGGCGTCTGTGTTTTCCTTTCCTGGTCCGTGCCCATCCTCTGACAAGTGACGAGCAAGTAACGTAAATGTAACGTATATTGGCAAAACGCGGATGGGATACCGTCGGGACAATGAAAGTTTGTACGAACGCTCGAGCACCGGCATGATTGACGTAAACGATTTACTGCGAGTACGTCGGAGAAAGTTATTGAACGTTGGACGCGTTTTCTAAGGAAGATGCAATTTTTGTTTCAGCTGTGTTATGAATATTTCTCTACCATTTTAGCTGTTTTCTTTAAAATTAAATAAGCTATAACGTTCGTTATAACGCCAAAAGATTGCTTTTGTTTGTTAAAACACGTTCTGCGTACGAATATAGTGTTAGTAAATAAATCTTTTGGCAATGTCTAGGGCATGTCTAGGCAGAAAAACAGAGCAGAACCCCGCATTTAACAACACTGCAGAAATCCGTCGATTATAATTATTGTCGAACAAATAACTGACTAAACCGTATCCCACGATTGCTCAATACACTTTCAACACGGTTTAGTCTTGGAACAAGACGTGTGCATGTGGGTCTTCTTCCAAGGAAAAGGATTAAAGCCACAGACAGGGCGCTGGAAGCAATTTCGCATAAGCCGCTTAGTGCTCGCACAAAAGTCCACACACCCCAGTAGCTGCACCCAAGTCTCTCTTAAATCTCTAATGACCCGCTCTGGACGAGTGTGGAGCACGAATCGATTTGTTATATTGCCAATCCAACACGCATCCGGTCTGGGTCTGGGGCCCCGGGCCCGGGTCCGGCTTCTCGGAATGTACGATTATTCAAATTTATATTATTATCGCTCGGAAAAGTATGGCTGCGCTGGGCGCCGTGCAGGGAAGGCGACAACGACCCGATGCATTTGTCGGCATCGTATCCGGCAAGCGCACACGGACATGATAGTTATTATAAGTGTCTAATTTATTCATTTCACTTAGCCCTCCGGCCCTGGGATTGGGTTTGTGCCGGCTGAAGAACGCATAAGGACGAAAGTCCTCCGAAAGTAGACTGGTTGGCTCGCGCAGATGGGAAATGCTCTGCAGGTCGCCGCAATCCGCAGCCAATGGCAAGCCCCCGTCCGTCTGACCCCGTCCGTCCCCCGGTGCGGTGCGATCCAGATTGCGAAAGTTTGGCAAACATTTATCACGACGTATTTATCGCATTTAATGCACCAGAAACGCTCCTAATGTACTGTGCCTTTCGGCTGCGTTGTCACGGTCGCTGAAGGATGTAATAAAAACAGCTCGAACGGCTAGGCTTTTAAGTGATTATCACCCATTTACAGCATTTGTCACCCGGGCAATTGAAATGTGGGAGGGCATCCCGTCCGAGGTCCCCTCCCTTTTTGCATCTGGAGCGAACGTGTGGACGGTGCGGCGCAGGGGAAAGAATTTATGGCACGTGAAGCAAGTTTTGGTGCGACCGGTGGAAGATTTAAATCCCGATCCGGAGCGCGCTGATTAATGTCCACAACAGTCGCGCGGCAGGTGCATTCGGGTTTTGCGAGGGGGATAGAAAAAAAAAATGCGTCCAATCATCAAAGCCTCGTGTCCTCGTGTTGTTCAGCCCGGCTAATCGAGCCATCGAAGCGCACGGGTAGCCCACAAAAGCCCGGATCAAGCAGACGAGCGAAGTTGTCGGAATCTGTTCCACTTGAACCGTACCGTACCGGGACCATCTGTCGGACCGTCGGGCTGATGTCACCGATGTTTGCAACTCGCCACATTTCGCTGTGATGAACCGTAGTCGTATTTAAACGCATTACCAGCGCGGTTAAGTGCCGAGTGCACGGCCATTAGGCGAGCAAGGGGGAACGAAGCTATAGCGTCGGAGAGGAACTGATCCTTAAATACCTTATTGACATTTATACGACCGACCGACCGGGAGGGTGGCGTTTCAAACACGGGACGCAAAACCAGAAGGGAAGCGAAACCGATGCCACTGACCCGTAAGGTTCGCAATTGATCGCTCCGGATGGTGAAGGACTGCCGGGCACGCAAAACGCAAACAAAAACCTCTAATCCTCGCGGCAGTTTGTCACCAGCACGCAGGGACCGACGCCGATTGCATGAGTGGAATTTATTCATTTGAACATTTATCGAAACTGCACCGGTTTATCCACGGTGCCAGGAGTCGCTGCCGATCTCCGCACCGATGACAGATTTGTTGGTCCCGAGGGGCGTTCGCATTTGTCGTTTTATAAGCGGAAGTGTTATTTTTTGCCCACCATTCGATCCCTTTTCCCCGGCCTGTTTTTTTTCTCTCTTCTTGTGTGTGTGTGTGTGTTGAGATTGCAGCATTGTTGAGCCTGGGGTTTCCTCCGCCGTTTCCCCCTTTCCGGAAGCCGGAATCGGAAAAAAGTCAATTACATTAACAACGTATGTCGCATCGTCTGCGGCGCCGGAGGGTTCGGTGTATGCAGGATAGCAAAAAAATAGAAAAAATCGCCTCCTAGTTACTGCCGGCTATTAGGTTGATCTGTTTAATTGATGTTAAATATTTGGTAGACACTTGCTGGCCAAGGGAACTGACGAGCTGACATCGATACGGTGTAATCGAGATTTTGATGACCTTAAAATACTCGCAGACATGTTTAAAACAATAAAACAAGGATATTCCACTATCGGCACCAGATAGGTGGCAAGGTGCAAGGACATTGAACAAACAATTAAAAATAGTACCTAGTGGCTAGTTAAAAACGTGCCGAACGGCTTGAGAAAAGAATAATCTATTTGTTAATCATCCATTACTTAATTTTTGCTTAATTTTTTGCATTTATTTTCCTTCCATTTCATACACTCCAAACACATTTCCATTTCATTTCCCGGGTCATAGAAAACTAGCCTGACAGTGGGTGCAAGTGGGGCAGAAAACAAAATAAATCCACTCATGTCACCTCCCGGTAAGGAAAACCCCCAGCAGACTGCCATCACCAGATCTTGGCGTGTTAGTCCGGCGATAAAAATCAATTATTCACCGAGAATCCGGCCTTTTGTTTTTTTTTTTTTTTGTTGGGCCAGGATCGAAAGAACGGCTCGCTTGCTAAACGGTGTCATTTATTCTGATTACCGTCGCGCCCGTACCGCCCCCGCCTACCGTGCGGTTGTTTCCCGCTCCCATCTACCCATCGGAAAATCTGGTAATGAAATAATCCAATAAAGCCATCTTAACTTCTGGCAGGATCTAGTTCTGCCTCGACCGAGTGTGCCTGCTGCAAACCGGGCAATCTTCTCCCGCGCAAGCGATATAATGCGTCAATAATTAGATCAAAGTTCCCTTGCGCGCGGAGTTCGAGCGGGAAAAGTACTTCCAGGTGCCGGGAAACTCGGTGCCATCGAAAACTCGCTCACTACCAATTCGCCTGTCGAGATGTGTTTTCATTAGAGTGCAAAAATTTATGAAAACTGATTGTGAAGATTCCGCTGGCAGCAGGGAAGAGCAGCGGAAGAGACGTGTCCCGTCGGGTGCGACATTTCCGCTGATTCAGTCCCGGAAAAAAAGGACAGCAAGTGTCTAAACTAACGCCCCATTCGTTACTCAGTGTGTGTTTCCCAACGCGCTGGGACGGACGTTGGAGATGTATTTTATCCATCGACAGCCAAAGCAGGGAGGAACGCACATTCGAACGTACTCATACGAGCGTAAACGAACGAATCCGGCTCGAAGGATCACCGGAAAAAACACCGGTCAGCTACATTGTTTGGGAAAACTCCCCAACGTTAGCGGTCGTGGATGGACGTCGCCCGATGGCTGCATGTCACAACGTCTTCGTGTTCGGAGGTGCGTCTAATAGCTTCCCTGGGACATGGCCGTAAAGTGTAGCAATGAATTTTTATTTCAATTTTATTTCAGTATAATTTCTGCACTGCCCACTGCACTGCGCTCGCCCTGCTTTTCGGAGCTAATGGTCGCCTCACTGGGGGCGCCGGGCGAGTGGAAGAAACAGGAGAGAAAGAAGCCATGTAGCCAGCTGCCGGGGGGTGGTTTCCGAGGAATTGTTTGTGGTGGACCATTGTGGTAGATTGCTACTCGATGGTAAGCAGCGAACGTGAGCGGCACCAGGAGTGACTGAAATGGATCGATAAAATGAGCGAAGGCTTCTCGAAGCGGCCATCTCGCAAGGCAACGCTTCAAACAAATGACAGAAGCTGCGGAGCGCCACCGGAAACCGATGGGCTATCATCAGTCTGGAGGATCTGTTTGTTTTATTTCCATCCCCGATCCTGCTTCCTCTGAAAACGGTCTCTTTCGTGGGGTTTGTATGTGTGTGCAGAAGGAGGGGGGGAGGGGAGGGGAATGGATTGCGGATGAGGGACTCAAAAAATGGCTTCCGGAGTAGAAGATGGCTTCTATTTTGTATCTGCCAGTTGGAATTGATCAGCAACTTCGGAGTGTTGCTTGCAATTTTGCACGGAACAAGAAAAGGTATTGTACGCCGCGTGGAAATGGTTCGCTGCTTCGTCCCTGCTCCTAGACGTTGGTTTGGATAATTTTTTACAAAAAAAAAAACATGTTACTCCGTATAAACACTACGCTCCGGGTGGATAGATTTCGCCCCTTTTAAGGTTCTACTTTTTCCGTCCACACTCCCAGACACGCAGCAGCAGTATACGCATTTGAATTCGGAGCATTCGAAGCTATTCATTCGTATTTTATGGATCGTACACTGCTGCTCATTCGCCATCGGGGTTTGCTGGCACGTTTTTCATAACGTGGGTAGGACGCTCCCGCGCCCCCACCGCTTTCCCTTAGGTTCCCGCTCCGGTACACCCACCACAACGCCGGCATACGCTTTTATCTCCCCCGGAGCAGACACGATATTTACTCGTACCGCTTTCGGTCCGGGGTTTCTTCAAGGATTGTTCCGTTCCGTGCACGGTGGTTTCGAACCGTCCATTGGCCGGGAAGGCGAGGAGAGGAGAACCGCTTTGGAGTGTAAGTTCGGTCGGTTTGTCGGTAAGACCTGGGGGAGTTCATTTGAAATACACTTTTTTCCTCTCCTGCCGTGCGCAACTCAACCCACCCGCGCGATAGGGAGGAAGGCTAGACACAAAAGCGGAAACACGACGAACCATGGGATCGAAGAGGCGGTCGCCGAGCCCGGGGACCTAAAAAACACAACATGGCAAAACACGAACCATTTCCAATCCCCACCACCGGTCGCTCCTGCGGGATGCGGTACGGTACGGTACAATGGTTCGGATCCTGAAAGTCCGGATTCTGAATCGAACACCCAGGCCCATATTTATGAGCCATGAGTTTGTCTAAATGCGGCCCGGGGGGATTGGGGAGGAGCTCGGGATTCGAGACTTTATGCGAGCCGTACGCTTCGGGTACGGGGAGTACAGGCACTCGACAGGCCTTTCATGTCTCGGTTCACTTTGATGTCTTTGTTGGTGACCATTTTGTATTTTCCTTCCCTTTTTTTTGCCGTCCATATTGCGATATAAAAAAAAACACACACACACACACACGGGCTCCAGCGCATCGTTCGACAGAGTGGGTATCTCCCGGGGGAGAAATAGGAGCCGTTCCAGGGACACTGAGCACTTTGTGGCCGCTAGCAACATCAATAATTTTCCTACCGCGCGGCACGAACTCGGAACGGGAGACCACCGAACCGGGAGGGGGTTTGCCTTTGTATACGCGCTTTTCCCCTACTTCATCCACTTCCACCCCTTAGCAATGTGCATCGTTTGACAGTGTGGAGACGAGATTTTTAAACGAACAATGGATCCTTTGAAACTGAAGCTATGCACGGATCAATCGAAAACGTTGGGCGGAGCGATCAAAGAACGGATACTGATCATTTGCTCTATTTCTGCTGGGAAATCAAGCGGAGCTTTTCATTACTTTTGAGCAAATGCCAAACGACATGCCGGACCCCTCCCCA
>JXXA01010891.1:0-11105 GCA_000956255.1 Anopheles punctulatus | reverse complement strand
GGGAGAACGAGAATTGATGACGACGGTGGAAATGATGACGAAGAAATTACATTTAATTAAACTAAGGACATTATAATATGGCCGGAAAAGCTGTGATCGTGGCTTGTTTTAGTAAGCTGGTGAACGAATCTATAAAATTTAAGCCAACTCTCAAATCAACTTTACAAATTTCATTATGAATATTCATAGTAGCTGTGCTCAAATACGCCTTCAAAATAATTATCTTTCAAACATATACTTTCGAGATATGTTAGGAAGCAAATTGTAATGTCACGGTGGAGAAATAATACCGAAATAAAGTATTTATCTTTCCGCTGTAATTTAGTTGCTTCGCCAATGGAAGACTTTTTGCAATCATGATTTACTTAATTTCTAACCCATCCTCTATTCATCCATCCTCTGGCTGTAACTTAATCAAGACATTAAGCGTTAATTCCGTCGGGGGAAGAAATACTAGATCAATCACTTTCTCGGCACTATAATTGGCCACTTGGAAGTGGCTATACAACGGCCCAGATCATCTTGTTGGCAGTAAAAAAACAACTCATCCTGGGAATGAGAATGGGAACGGGTGAAAGGTAGATAAACATGAACAATTCCTTTCGTAAAGCATAAGGTTGATCATATAAATGGTACGGCGTGTATGAATTGTGAAAGAAATCCCATTCGAAACAGGCATTTTCTCGCATTAGAAGCAATTTGTTCGGTAGAATATGGTAGAAGCTTCTCATAGAGGCTAAAGGCACCATTCTTCAGCACGTAAAGTTCTCCATACAGCGTCTGACGAGAGCGCTAGACAAAACTAATATTTAATCAAACGCCTCATGTAAAAAGAAAACATTGACTTACATCGCGGTACGCTCGACGTTGCTGGATCAACTTAATTAAGTTCATAGTTTAATCGAGCAACGCAAGGCAAACGGCGGAATAGAAAAAAAATATCATAGGATAACCGGAGCAAACGCTCGTGGAGCGAAAAATTCAAACCCAAGCGTTTATGCGACCTGATGCGCGTGTAGGTAACGCCACAACCATTTGCGGTACCGACGACGACTTCTTTCTGCTTTCGACACGAACGAACGATCAGCCCGTGTACAAACGTTTGCCGTAAACTCTGATATACCGGCCTGCTGGTAGTTTTTTGTTCTTTATTTTCGCACTGTGCATGGGTAGCTCGGTAGAATCCAACCGTTCGACAGGAGTCTTTCTCGCGATGGTGCTGGGCGAAAGGATGGGTTTGCAGATGATGATGGTGGCAACATGACAATGCTAGTAAAACTAACCAAAATCCAACACTCCATTCGCTGGCGACGATGCAAACGATCGTGGTGGATTTGCGAGGGAAGGATACCTTTTCGTTTCGTCCTGCCGGTACGCTCACCGGCTCATGGCGGTCGCCGAATTCATCACTGCACGCGAGGCAATGGTTTATGCAGTTCGCGTATCCCCGTCGCGTCCGTACTGTTGTTCTTGTGCATATGAGTGGTGGTTTGTGTTTGCTAACTGGGAGCGGTTAACGAAACGGCTTCGAAAAGTCATAATGGACGAGTTGTACGAGAAGCGAGCCTCGTTTTTTTCATCTCCTATCTACTCCCAGAGTTTAACAACGGTCAAAATGAACACCATTGCTGGTGTGCCGGGGAAATTGAATCCTTCCTCGGCTCGGAGGATAGGTACAACAACAACCATTAGCACCACCGCAAAAAAAAGACGGCCAACTCGCACGCGATCGTACAATTTTGATGGTTCTTACGTTACATGATACATGGCGAGCCACGTCGACGTTCATATTTTATTCAGCTTAGACAATGTACATGTTTTAATGATACGAAAGCAGAATGCACACCCAGAAAGGCCGAGAAAAACCGAGCCAGGTCCTACCGTTGGGAGGACTGAAAACCTGCCGCCACTTATTGGCACGCGGTCGGTTGATATGTTGGTAAGTTTTTCTCACGCGCGGCTTCCAGGAGGGAGGAATATATGTCAACACTTGTGAGCCATGTGATCGAGAGCGACTAAAGTATTTATCATATGTGAATATTTGAAAGTCTCGTGCTGCATTCGGGCATGAGTGTAGTGGTGGTTTGCTAAGGGATGTTAACCGCGAGAAGCTGACAATGGAAGGATGCAACATTGTTGGCAGACGCTGGAAATGAAATTGACTGAAAATCAAGCCTGATTTTCGATCCAATTGTTTGGAGTTTGGAAAATGAATAGACTTTTTGAAAGTTTACTAGAAGAAAAAGAGCGGTACCATTTTCCCTTAATCGAATATAATTTATTTTCTTTCGGAAAATGCAGAGATTGCGTTTAAGTGGTAGAATACCGCAAGGTATTGCTACTAACAGAAATCTGATGAGAATAGGATCATAAAGCCAAAAAAATCATCAGAATAGTTGAAGGAATACAACCTATCAATTTAACGGAAATTTTATTTGAGGATTTTCTAAAAAAGTATTAAAAACTTAGCGAATGTATTTCATGAAACAACAGGCAGGAGATAAAACAAACAAAAAATTCTCTAACATTTTATTTATTGTTTAGCTAATGTATTCAAGTTGCCCACCTGAACCCTGAAAACTAACCTCAACTTACCAACTCAATCACTCAGCGGCGCTTAAAAGCATTACGGCGCATGGGTCGTACCTTGGGAAGCCCACAGTTTTAATTGAACGATATATTCCAGCCGGCAAAAGTTTACCCCCCGTCCATTGCCCGTGCCGGCAATGATCAAAAGAGTGAAGAAAAGTTCCTCCAGTCGGAACTGGTCAGACTGGGTTGAATATGGAACCCAATTAAAAAGTGAGCTAACATTTCGGCACCCTTCGAAGGCACCCACTTTTGTTCCTGGTGACAGAAAGTGCACAGTTCAGTGTAAATCAAAAAGTGAGTGTATTTGATGTAAATGTTTCTGTTGGTTTAGTTCGGTAGGTGGAAGGCTTCGGGCACCTTGCCGGGTTTTACAGGACATACCGTGCGACCGTGGATTCCGTGGTCGTTTGAAAGAGCAGAGGTTGAAGCTAGAGACCCCTGTAACTGCGATTCTTTCTCCAGTTTCTAGGTCATGGCAGCAGAGCACGAGCTCGGTTCTGTTTTTGTCATGAATATGAATGATATGTTTCGGGCTGTAGGCTGAAATCAATCTACCGGGCAAGTTTGTTGGAGTGTGCATTTTTGAAGCCTTCAAGCTTTTGCAACAAAAGAGCCGGGGTCTTCCGTTGTTTTTTTCCGAACACACTTGCCCAGTGTTATTGATTATTTTTCGAATATGATGACTTTCGAATCGTTGCTTGTAAACTGAAATGAATTTGTGCAAAATGTCTCCGCACGTGGAGTTTGTTGTTATAGAGCTAGTCATGCGTTTTTTTGTTGTTGTGTGTATCAATATTTGGACCATACCGATGTGGCAAAACCTGCAGGCCTCAGGTGCGCACACATGTTCCATTCCAGTGCGCTGTTAGTTTCACGTCGTGCACGCGACGTTACAATCCGACTGCTTTGGGGCACCTTTTCTGGGGCGGTAAATACCGTTCGAGTCCGGTCACGAAACTTACCCCCGTACCGACGGTCCTGTTTACACGATGTGCGTACGTGCGAGGACGTACTAGGTACTAGCTGACACCGGTGGGGAAGATTGCAAATCCCGTCCCCGGTTGTGACCCGAGCCGAGCCGCAGGTTATTGGAACCGTGTTGGTCCCTTATCGACGACAAAACCCATACCTTGCGCGTAACCCGAACACCCGGACCAAACCGGCGTACTTTTGCCAAAACGGTGAGTGGAAAGGGAAGCGCAGGGAGGACATTTTTGCGGCCCCCGACTTTTAATTAGCTGCATCGGCGGACGAACTAATTTTTGGACGGGTTTGAACCGATGTACGCGATGCGTGAAAGGCGTACCTGCCGGGCGGTTGAATTGAATTCTGGCACGAACCACCGCACAAACGGGTCGCTTGGGTATGTTTATGAGTTCATTAGGGTTTGCTGGGTAGCTGGCTGTTGAAAGTTCTGTTTCTTTGTGTCCTTTTGGCAGAGGAAACTAGGCAGAAGTACGAGGTGCGAAGGTGATTTGGAAAGAGATGTTTATTCTGTACTGTTGAACGCTGCAAACTGTGTGTCTTACTTGTTGACTAGGCAGTGTAGTGCACACGTAGTTGATTTGCTGAATTTATCTTTGATTTCCATTTCATGCTTGATTTTTCAGGTTTGCCCGTTTTATTTATTTACTTTGATTTTATTTTCTTATTTTTACAACAAAACCTGTACTAGAATATGCAATAGAGGGTTTTTAACACGATCCTTTGTGACTGATAAAATGGTTTTAGTAACCTAGGGTTGGTTTCACATGTCAGTTGCTTTGAATATTACTTTCAAAAAGGTTAAATTTAGTGAGAAAATAAAGCATACAACGTTGGACAAGTAACATGAAACCCTATCAGTGTGCAAATATAGCTCGCTTCATCATTCGATGCGAATCGTTTCGCTGCTGGAGGCGAGAAATGATAATTGATCAGGTTACAAATCCGTAGAGCAAATAGCAAAAAAGCACATCTTGGAGGAAAAATAAGCCAGTCGTGCAACCATTTTCGCAATGCAAACAATTTTTCCAACTTCGTAAAAGCTCTATCGTGTTCTGCTTTCAGTGTGAGAAAGGAACACGAATTGATGTAATGCACTACACAGCCACAGATAGACGCGTCCTGGTGAAAGTGCCATTGGCCATGAATATGACACTGGTGCCAGGCATGTGGGTAGCGTGAGCCGAGTGTAGGACCGAAAAAAAAAAACCATCCTTCGGCTTGCCATTTTAAGCTGAGCACACCACCACACCGTAATGGTCGAGCACGTTGCTGTAGGTCACGATCTTCCAGAGGAGTTCGACATTCTATCCTCACGGTTGCCTCCGGAGAGGTTTTCTTTTTTTTTGTTGGATGCGGACCCGGTAAGTGGAAGTAACGGATACCCGGGCGCGGGCCGTATCGGGTGGGCGTAAATCGAGGAAACATGCGATTCAACGATACATTATCGCATACAAATTGCATGTTGCAATTGCTCCTAGTTCCCGTGTGTCCTGTGCACACTCGCACGAACAAGAGCGTTGAGCAGAAGTCCCGAAGGCACTGGAAAGCATAATGAAACGTAGCAAAAATACCGCCGGGTCCGGAAGCAACACACATTCTCCGCTGGCTTTTAGCTGGTGCCGGAGCTACGGCCGGTGCGATACTAATGGATGGGTGCCTCCGTCCTTCTATTTGCTCATTTATGCTACCATGATGATATCCTTGGCCGCTCAGCGTGTGTAAATGTGTGTAAGGGTGTGTGGATTCCTGTGTTACAGTGTGCCGCCCCGTTGGGTGGTACAACTCCCGCACACACCACCACCGTGGCTAGATTAGTTCTTGTGGGTTTTTGGTACGTGGTTGTGGGACACGGTGAATCTCGGCGAAGCGAGAACAAAAACGGGCTAACGAACGGGGATGGTGTCTTGAAATAGGGGTAAACATCGTCCTGCCATGTCCGCCACGTGGCGTCATATGTGGCAATTTAGCGCTTTTTAAAGCGGCTTACCGGAAGCGAGACGCTGGTTGGGGTGCTGTTACACCGATAAGAGGGTGGTTAAGAGCGCAAGTATGTGTACGGCTTGAAGTGCATGTTTTCATGATTTGCGGAAGAGTTTAAGATTGTGCAAACCGTATTACGGTGGAGGACGAACTCTAACGTCACGGCAGGTTAAAAAATTGTGCGTAAGTCTCGAATCCGTTTGTAGACCATGTTAAAAATTAATTAACAAGCAATAACCCAGCGCACAAAAATGAGTGATTTGTTTTCTGAGAGCCGTAGGGAGTATGCATTTCTTCCTTGTTAACTATTTTCTCTTCGAGTGAGCCCGATGCTATCAGAGCGTGTCACATGTGTACGTATGTGCAGGTCGACACGGCATATTAAAAAAAAAAATTGGTAACGGTAATGTTGGTTCTAAGATGGACAGAAAAATTCTACAATTAAACCAAAATTGCCAAAATCAAAGAACTTTATTATTATTAGGTACGGGAAAAATTCCAAGAGTAGTTATATAAGCTTAGCATTAATTAGTAAATCATGTTCTAAATTTAAAATCGTGTTTTTTGTGATTTTACTGCGCTACGCTTGCTCCCTCTGCTGGATTAATGAGGTAATTCTGGCGCCGATGTTTGTAGTTAACGTCAAAATAAACTCTTAGTATGAAATTTTCCAACAATAACGAAAAATATTGAGCTTTCTTGGGAATAAGTGGGTGAATAGCAGATCATTACGAACCGTTTTCCATAGAAGTTTGTTAAAGTAACTCTAATTGAAGTATTCGGTACGCCGTTAACACAATTGATTTGCTCCTTATCAGCGCTTTCGGTTGAATATCTTGAACGCAGTACTGTTGAGTACGTAACAAACGAAAGTATCATTTAAAAAGCACGCTTGAACGCGCCCCAGTGGAATAGCGCACTCACCAGTGCTAAACGAGATATGCTAACTAGATATCTACAGGTTCGTGTTCCATGAAGAAACGTGTGATGGAAACATCTGCGGAAGATGATGTTGTCGGACTTGCGTGAGCGTAATTGGAAACCTAGTGTGGTCAAAGTGTGTACACGTGCAGCAAGTTCTTGTTAGTCCATCGGAGAATGCTTTGATTGCTGATGCTGAGCAAATATATCAATTCTTGGGTTCATTAGTTCGTTAGCTCCAGCATGTTAGTGGATGGGCATGAAGATGCTATATTGAGGTACCTCACTCGAGCGTACTGCTCTATCAAATTTTCCAGAATATTTTCCAACGATATTTCAGCAATTAAAAACAATGAACCACGCTAGATTGTAACGATTTTTACACCACGGCGTTGCACCCAGCGTTCCTATGGTTTCCATCATATATCTCGCGCCATTTGTATCACGCTACGCTCTGTGTTCTTAAGAACTCCAAAGCTATCATAGTCGCCTATCTGCTCCACCACTTTCCGTCCGTTCCGGGGCGCGCTAGCGGTTGTTGCTTCTTCCGGTGCTGCTGCCAGGCGTAATTATTACTTGCGGGAAAACGGAAAACCTCCGTATCGTAGATACCAGCAGGGTGCGATTTCCTCCGTTTAAGCTGCGGACACTGGACGGAGGGAGACGGGGAGCAAAGCGGAGCACGAAACCGGTAAATCAATTCACCAAAAACCAAATAAACACCAGCGATGATGAAGTAATTGGATCCGGCCGGGACTCGGCACCAGCGTTTGCGGGGAGATCGGCGGGCCTGATGGTGGAAAGGCGAGCCGAGGTGTTGTTTTTCGCGAAAACTTTTCTTTGTCTTTGCCTGCGGAGCGTGTTTTCATCGACCGATCCCAGCAGGGATTACATGGCAGTTGGGCCATAGGTACCGAGGTTGGGAACTTCGAGACGCGCTCGTTTGACCGAAAATGTCCACCGGTAATAAGTCTTTTGCTCTTTCACTCTGTTAGCAACTGGGAAAATGAATGCTTAATGAGCCTGGAATGTGTTCGCCAGCTTGGCAAAGTCCAAACAGTGGCCCGCCGGGAAAGAAAGCCTTCCTGGCGATTCGTCGTGCCCCAACGCCAACGCGGGTGTCAAAACAATCTAAAATGTAAATTAACTCAGCTCATATTTTGTCGGAGTGTGCTGGGAATAGGCTACGCATCGGGAGAGTTCCACCAGTTTCATTTGGGCTCGGTCAACGCATTGCTCTAGGCGCCAGTGAAAGATTGTATCGGGTGCCGGAAACATGGTAACGAAAGGTTATCCCAAACCAATTGCCACCGAGTGAGCTGGCGGTTGGTGTTTTGGTTTTTGTCCCATTCCGTCAGAAAGTAAGCGTTTATCAAAAATAAAAAAAATATAAAAAAAAAACATCACAAAGTCCGTAAACGATTTGGAGTTAATCATCCTTTCACCGAATCGTAAGAGATTGCACCAATCGTTGGCGTCGCTGGCGTTATGGGGTTTATGATTCTTTTCGTCTTCGCGTTTTTGGCTGTGCTCGATGTTTCGTTATGCTTTCACCGAGCAATGACACAAATTATGCTTCACAACCGGAGTAGTAGCGTGCCGATCGTATCGGCAAGTGGTTAATACCAATTTACTGGTCAAAACTTTCCAACCCGCGCGGGCAACGGGTTTCCAGTGCGCTGTTTTTGTACGATTAACAGTACTGTTCCCGCTTAGAGCGGAAAGGAAGAGTATTTATCGAGCTTGGGTATTAAAGTTTCTTCCAATCAAGAATCGGTTGTAGTTTTTATGCGACTGATCACATATACTTTTTATACCTTTATGGTAGCAAGTACATTTCAAGTACATTTATAATACATTATGTAGTTGAAATGAAATGAAAGTAATCATAACGATCGAAGATCTCGTCGGAAGATCTGATTTTAATTTTGGGTTTTTTTATCTGGACATGGGAATATTTTTACCTTGGGGGAAGATATTAGGAAACTTACTGTGGTCTTAATAGACCTTCGTTGTGTCTACGTTCGTTGTGTATAATTTTGATTTATTTTTCCACTGATTTATACAGGCAAGATGTTATCGTCGCTAACATCGGTGCGCACCCGGAACGTCGTGGCCGTTGAGTGCGGTGAGTTATCATGGCATTTGCCGTGGCTTTAACTAGTCATTGTCTCAGGCGACACTTCACACCGGTCTCGCGTCATGATGTGAAACTACGTCTGTAAATCGCAAATGCGCAACGGGTGGCCATCGCCGGACCTGACACTTATCTTATCAGCACCAGCAGCCGCGATGATTCTCAAGCGCCTGCAGTAAGACACCTGCAGCTCCATGCGGAAGAAAGACAACACAAAACGCCTCGGCGACTTTTTCTCACGCACACCAAGCGCGAGTGTGCGTAATGGGGCTGGAAGGGGGCATGGGGGTAGGGTGGAAGGGCTAGGTGGTTTCTGAGTGTAGCGGTGCGTGGTGCGGATCTTAATTAAAAGACACTTTACGGTTGGGCTACTTTTCAGCAGGTGCCAATAATTGACCGACCGGGGGGACGGGTGAATGGAAAACTAGCGGTTTTCGTGTGCCACTCACATTCACGCTCGCCGGAAAAGGGGTATTTTGGGCCGCAGTCAGTCAAGTAGATCGTGTGTAGCGCTGAAAGCGCTCAGCCTTCCAATTTCAGCGCCTTCGTTCCCGGGGGGGTGGGGAGTATTCTGATCGAATTCGATCGCTCGACGTTTAGTGGCATTTTTTCGGCGGCTGCACGCTTTCTATGAACGGGCCCTCCTCCAGTTTTGTTGTTCGTTCCAGCGTACGCCCTTTCTCTAGCTTGCCATCCCTCCCCGAGACGCCCGCGGTCCATGCTAAGCGTATTTGGTATTCGAATTTTATGCCACCATTGTTACCGTTTACCGGTCGATTGGTCCAATGCCGGTGGCGCTGGCTGTAAAGTACTGGCCGCGTCCAGCAGCAGCGGAATGGTGGCTCTTGAATGACTTAATTTTTCCGTTTTTCTATACCTCATTCCCCTGGCTGCTTGGGAGAAGCTAAGCCAAGCAGCAATGATTTACACTCTTCCCCACACGCGGTGCTCTTTCGGTTCGCCATTTACTCGCGGTGGGTGTAAAATTTCATTAACCCAGTTATGAGAGGTTTTGAGCTTTTCTTTCCACCACAAAATTTGGCACGAAAAATATGCTGAGTTGTTTTGACTGGACGCGTCCGGACGCCTAGCCGTTCGCGCTATGATCGCGTTCTTTTGGAATAGCTCGAATGTTCCGCCCAGCGCAATAATGCTGGAAGTGCGATGGAAAGGTACCAGTGAGAATGGGTGGACCAGCGTTGCATTAATCACGCTGCGGTGTGTACTGTGGAGGGGTGGTGGTGTTTTGGCTTCCAAGCGACAATGTTTTAACGGCCCATTAATTTGGCTTTAGTAGATGATGTGAAGTGCTGTTTGTTTGCTAATCGTAATAGATACAGGGCGGTTGATAAGTGGCTGATGCTAATGTTTTGAAATTAACATAACCCAGCCACCGTGAGTGGTGGCTCGGAATGGTGCTGAAATCACACGCTTTCCGATCGTTTCAACGAACGTTTGTCGTTTTTTTTTAAAAAATTTCTATCCGTTCAGGCTTGTTATGCTGTTGTGGCAGCTGAAATCAGTACAATGTGTAAAATAATTTGAGTTGTGTTTTTTTTTCTGCGTACGCTTGCTGTTGTCACACGAATGACATGACAACAAATCCAGTAGGCCATATCTGAAACCAAATGCCTCGTGTGTTTTCACCGTCCACGGCTAGTGATGGGAAATAAATTGGCGGACACAAGAGATTGGCGTCGTGTTTCATCGACCATGGAACTATAAACTGAGCAAATTGCAGTGTTGCACGTGTGAGAAAACGAGTTTCCGATAGATGAAGCACACCGCGGGCCAAGGGTATTGCATCGTCATTCGTTGTTTTTGGAGTCCGAAAAGCAGTCGTCTTCTGCCGGTTGTGTCGTCCACCTTGAAGTGTTTTGATGTAGCGTTAAAAAAGTCACCCACAGCCTGCGTGGGTTGAGTGTAAGTGGGACCAAAAAATTATTCGTTTTAAATTGGACACAGTGAAAAGGTTATAAAAATAATGTATCATCAAACCAGTTTGTAGCCCTAGGTGCGAATCTGTTAATATTATGCTGTTGAAAAATGGCATTTTTCTCCTATCTATGAGCAATGATTTATGGGCAGCAAAGCGTCATACTTCACTTCCCCCCAACTCCCCTCCTCATGTCACCAAAAAAAAAGATTGCAATCGTATCGATTACTTCTCAACGTCCACCTCTGCAACGTCCGCATTGTTTTCCCATTCAGGATCCCAACATTATGACTCGCCTGGACGATGGTTGGTAGTAGCAGACCTTTTCCCCCTGTGCGCTCAACTGTCCCGGCTAATGTGTGCATGCCCGACACCTACCCGTCAGTATTTGGAGTGTCCCGGGTTCCGAGTTATGCAATTTTGCCCAAATGCGCTTGCTTCTTTCCTTTCGCTCGTTCGTATTGGTTTGGCGTGCTGCCACAGGGACGCCGTGGTCGCCGCTTGATTGTCTCCCCGGTTTGCTTGCGGTTTGGTGTGCAAATGCATTTGACT
>JXXA01010888.1:0-18274 GCA_000956255.1 Anopheles punctulatus | reverse complement strand
TCTCACATTGGCATGGGGAGCAGCTGGTCTTTTTCCTTCCCTCTGGCTGCAGTGAGGGAGCGACTATTTTTATCACAAAATACAGCACAGCCAGTTCGCCATCCATCGCCTTCCAGCGACTCCCGCGCTGCACTGATCTTGATAATCACACTCGAACGAAAGAAGCTATCGGCCGGTGTTGAGTGGAGTCTTAGCGATGGACTTGACTTGTCAGGTATGCATGCTTACCCCTTTTTGAGACCATTGTTCGCAGTGCACCATTGTTTCACTGCAAGCAGCAGGTAGGTGTTCTGTGTCCTAGTCGACGGTTCGGTACGTTGTTTACGCGCGCATCTTTCTCCATTGCAGTCGCAGTTCGCTTTGTGTCATCGCGCCATGTTAAGCGTGATGCATTTTCACCATGATGAAGATGGACAAAAAAAATAGGGGAAAGAATTAAGTTCTTGAATGCAACTCGTCCAGTGAAGCGTAATCTCTTTGACCACGTAATGCGGTCATGCCGAATTGTGCTGTTGTATGATGTGCTGTTTTCTCACTCTCTCTCTCTCTCTCTCCCTCTCTTTCTCTTTTCATCACACGATTTGTTTTCGATGGGTTGGTTTGTAACGTTAACTTTTAATTACAAGTTAAAAACTATCAGCCTTTCACCGATGATTAACGGAAACGTATCATTTTCTATTTAAAACGAAACCGGATAATTAACATTTCGCCTGATGTAAGTTCAAATGAACAACTAGGTAATGGTTTAATTGCAGTGATTTTAATTACAACCAACTTTTGATGAATAACATGTAATCTTAACAAAAAATTGCCACAATGTCATATACAAACACAATGTCATGTATAAAAACGTTGGCATGTTTCCACCCATAACATGTAAATTATTTTTGTTGCCAGATCAAAAGTCAAATTCCAGATTAAAAAATTAAAACCATCAATTACAACGAAGTTTGATACACTTTTTCATAAAATACAAGATCTCATGATGGAAACGTAACCGCGAGATTCCTCAAAAAGGGTGAACACATTTTTCAAATAATTTATTGAGATGTTGCATAAGTTTCTTAAATGATGTAATCTAAAATTTTGCATGAGTCATATTAAAAAAAATCCAAATTTAAGGGAATCTTGAAACTACGGTTGCATAAACATCCTTTCGATCTCACAGTACCAGTACAGTATCGTTTTGTATTATTCACTTACATCGATGACTTTCATCATCGTAACGACCATCGACGTTCTAGCCATGCTTTAACTATATTGTAACTAATAAAAATAAAGCTCCATGAAAGAACGACTCACCACCATTTACTGTTTGCTCAGTCGCCCGTTTTAGCTTTTAGCTCGCAACACCGACAGAAGGCGAAACTTGCTGTGATCTCTAAACGTTCCGTTAAACGGATAACCGGTCTTCTCAGCAACATTTTCGTTCCGAGAACGTTTGTATGTACACACATGCGATAACCAAACGACTCAACGATGCCATTTCAGTGTACGTTGTACCCGTGGATATCGTGTAAAAACAAAACATAAAATTATCAGAAAATTATGAGAGTACTTAGATTTGTTTCGTTTGTAGCAAAATGAGATACTTTTCACACATTTCTCATTTTGGTGAACTCGATATCTTTGAATGTTATAAAAACCTTGCCGTAAACTTGTGTTGTCTCGTTTGGTTCTTCTGATTTCAATCGATTTTTATTGCATCAATCGCGTCGTATCGAATTCAATTGCAGCAAAGACATCGTTACCGTCGAATTGTATCTAGCGTGAACATCTGAAATGGAAAGGGAAAGCATCGCGTAAAGAAACGCAGGCACAACTTTGCACCGTGAACCATAAAAACACAGGTGAAGTAACAACATGAAAAAACCAAATCAATTTCCTTCGCCATTGCTCAAAAAAGTGCGTGAAACGCGTCACATTTCGCATTTTGACGTACGTAGTGCATACATTATCTTACAAAGGCCATAAAATCGCGCGAAACGATGCGACTTGACACCTTGCCACGGAGTACGGGGCCCACGCTGTGCGTTTCGTCATCACTGGCCCAAGAGCGTTCTCGTGGTAGGAACTCCCATCTACTCACGCCGACCAGGAGTATAATCACGGAGAACGCATATTTTATGCGCCGTGCAACCCGCATCGCCACTAACACGTGCTCTTTATGACAGGTACCGATGTTTGCCGGTGTACCTTTGGGGTGAATCATGCGCGACCACCTCGAGCATACTCATGGTCGGCA
Organism: Anopheles punctulatus; assembly: GCA_000956255.1. Taxonomy (NCBI): domain Eukaryota; kingdom Metazoa; phylum Arthropoda; class Insecta; order Diptera; family Culicidae; genus Anopheles; species Anopheles punctulatus. Next base: position 16,029 of record JXXA01010888.1, on the reverse strand, counting down.
CGTGGAAAGGAAAGCAAAGGTTACAACAGCAGCATCGCATTCGAGTGCAGCATTTGCCATTGGCACAAGAGCTCCCTGGCTTGATGCCCTTTACCGCTCGAAGGTAGGCCGAGTTTTACGAGGACAGTTTTCATACCCTGCCTTTATCTGTTTTCTCATGGTGGAGGTTTTCCGGAATCGGGCAGGAGTTATCGCTGGTACGGGAAGCGACGTGTATTAAATCTTGCGACGATGTTAACATGAGCGTTTGCAAGACACGTGTGTTTGTGACAGAGGTATGTCAAGAAAATAGGATTTGAGTTTTTCGATTGCAACATCAGAAATGCTGTACTATGTTGCACTTAATTGTTCGTTAATTTTCTGGCACCCTTTTCGCTGAACAACTCAACCACCTCTATAATGGATGCTTCATTTCGTCAACCATTGTATCTTTTAAAGTGTTAAATTTCAATTAAAGTTGTTTGAGAAGCGTTTCCAGCTACGATAAAACTATTTAACTGGAAAACTTACCTTTAACTGGAAAGCATTGTTGGATTTTTTTATGATATTTTTTAATGCTACCTTTTGTACACATCGCAAAAGAGTAAGGAGAGACAGAGACGAAGAAAGGTAAAAATAAAGTATGCTAACGAAATAACAAGTTCGTGCGGCAATTAACGTTGATAAACCGAGTGAACAATAGGTGCCTAATGGGTAGAGTATGACAATTACACGTATTTTAGTTTCAATTTCCCATTTCTCTGTTTTCTTCAACTTTTTCGTGCTAAACGAAAAAGCATGGCTACTTGAGTTGGTTAAATCTTAGGAGTTTTTATTTTCACTAGGACGCCTAGAGGAAATATAACAAGAGCATTGTAGGGTCAGAACCTCGTCTTCGACTTTTAAAGCGCAGTAGGGTGGAAGAATTTGTAGTTTTCAAAGGCATTATTCTTACGTTCAAATGTTGCCATAATTGTTAAAAATTGGGAAAAGAATATCATGCACCTCCTACAAACATTTATTTTTCATAAAAAAACATGGGAAAAATATGAATTAAACGTAAAACAGGGGAAAAAATATATAGCCCGCTAAACCAGAACAGGTAAAAATTGGGTGAGAAATGAAAATCGCCTGCGAAAGAATTCTCCTTTAAAGAGCAGCTGACAAGCCAATAATAGGAACACTTCATCCCGCAGGATAATGAGAGAAAGCCGGGCCGTGACGTGACAGAGTAATTGGGCTGCTCGCAAGCCTGCCAGATTGCAGTGGCCGGCGAGGAAACTCAACAGAATGACGCTATGCTCAACAACGTGTGAGACAAGCGGCGGAAAAGCCTTCCGTTGACAGCCGTGCCGGTTCTGTTGTGCATTAGTTTAAATACTGTCATTTTGTTGTTTTTTTTGCTTGCCGCTTTCTGGCTAGTTCATCATCTCATATCCTCAGGCCTACTCGGGCTCAGGTTCGGGTGAGTCGCCTGTATGACAGATCGTTTTCAGATGGAAAGAAACAGCTTCTCCTGCGGATTTCCTTTTTTCTACCATTCGGGGTGTTTAAATTTTTTCCCTGCATATCTGCAGTTACGTTTAGAGGAAAAGTGGAAACAACGAACTTAAAGCATGTTGGTTAATGTACCTACCAGCAGTAATTGCTAGAGCAGCGATAGGAGTAATTATCTTAATACGGTTCGGAACGAGACGATTGACAACTGGATCGTTGTATGTATTCTATATTTCAGATAAACTGCAACCGAATTCACATTAGGAACCGAATTTCGTATATAATTATTTCGGCGGTGGAAGCAGCTGGCTAGAAATTGCATTCCACGATGGCATCTTAAACACAGACCACCCATTCGCTGATATTCCTTACGTCGGTTGTTCCACGCACGCACATGAAGTGATGATCCAATATTTAACGGACAGTGCAAACGACACGAGACACTCAATTCGTACCGTCGACAGCAAATGGTACGGTAACTGCGCATTAATGTCACACACAGTAGTATGGGTTGTTTCACCGTGAGAGATCGTAAACGATGCAAAGTAGTTGCTAGAATTCAATTCTCGCCCATTCGTCTGTTTCGCTGTTTGCTTGAGACGAGTGACTGAGTGAGACAAGGCAAGTGAGGGCTACACTTTGTCTTCTGATAGGATTTGCCCGACGGTGGGACATTTCGTCTAGTCGTATTGTATAGAATTCACAAGTTTTCAAGATACACTCACGCAGTCAAACATCCAACGAGAGCAAGAGACTTGAGTCGCTAACGTCAGCTGTAAGGATTATCTGTTCCATCCGACGGTTTATGAAATGAAGCACACATGAGCCGACAAATTTCTCATGATTTGCCTTGTACTAAAGCTGTGGATTAAACACCTCCACATCAAAGCGAACATGCCCAAGCGATTTCGTTTACAAAGATTATTCCCAAATTTCGGCATACAATGCCAATAACGATGCCTAACTATCCATAATGCGGTCGGTTTTCTGCAATCCATCGATAGGCTAATCGTGCTGCGGTAAGCTCTGCAATAAAACAATAAGCAGCATAAATTTGGGCAAATCTTTGGACGTGTTCGGAATGCTAAGCGTCGTGTCGACCTCAATTAGGATGCCACCGTGCCAGCTATCGTTTGAGGAAACCGACAAAATGGGTTGATGCAACCCAGTGTGGTCAATGTGGTCGATGAGAAACAACCGCCTATAGGTAAATACGTGGAAGGGTAGTTGGGGGATTTATCTTGAAGATCAAACACAATACGGTTTATGGAATTGACTAAACATAACGATTGGAGCGAGGATTTGAATTCAATCGGATTTTCGAGTACACATAAATAATTCATCATCATTGAAGCGTTTTTCATAGAGTAAATGATAAAGAGCATAAAATAATCGAATTATTTAGCTACTGAAGCTGCCCGTTCAATCTGACTGTTTCCATTGCAAACATAATCGATAATTTATATGCCAATGGCAAATGTTTCTTCGAAATATGAGTGAAACACGTCATGGACACCGTAGAAAAGAAAAAGCCAATTGAATATATGAGTGCACGGAAAAGTACCATAGAAAGCCTAATCTTAACCAAAGTCTTCTTCCCCTAAACGACCCTAGCGATGTTCAACAGTTTCTCTCACACTTTAAAAAAAAAAACCTCTCACTCCCAGTCCCAACCATAGGCTTGCCAATTGATCTGTCCTCCGGGTGAGACGACGGAAGGAGCCTGTAAAACGCAACACAATGCTCTTGCCTCAACGATTATGGACCTATACGACGAACAGTGGCCGACCGAGACCGAGAATGCCCCATCGGTGTGGGATCGAAGGTTGCCAAGTGTAAACAGCACCCAACGAAGCTTAATAAAGCGGAAATCGGATTGGAAAATAGCCTGTGTAGGTTGTGTTCATCTTGAAGCGGGCGTGCGTGCACCACAACCACCCGACCGAAGCCCATTAGGCCGGTTGGTGCCAGCATCATAATGCGTTTTGCGGCGACCGATGGCGTGGAACGGAGTTTACAGAGAATTAATTAAGCATGTCAGCGAAAATAGTATGAAAAGGATCATTGGTGAATCGGAAAATTCAAATCGTTCAACAGTGCCTGCGAAAGCGTGGGCTGAGCCATTTCCGGGGAAGAAAAACGGCCGCTTGTGCAGTGTCAGCGATTGTGTTTGGGTACGCATCGGATCCGAATGGGGGCGATGCAATATAAACTCTCGCCATTTATTTTTTGCACTTGCCGTTGTTTGGTGTTAAACAAAAAATTAAAGGTTAGAAATGTGAATAGGCTTTGAACATATTCGAGTAGGGTGTACATTCGATTTCCACAGCATGGTTATTGGAAGAACAGTACTTTGAAGGCATAAAATTTTTAAGTTATTCACTAGCACTAGAAAATCAATTGAAATGAACAAGCCCGTTTTGACTGTGGTAAACAGTGGTTTAGAATTAACTACTTTTTGAACTTTATATTTCTTAAAGGTCAAAATGCGTACCAGACTCACGTACCAGACTTTATCATTTTCATTCTATTTTTCTCCCTAGAAATATTCAATTTAATTTTGTTTTCAAAAAAATTAAAAAATCTTCTTAGGTTAGTATTTGTTCGAGCCATCGAGAGACAAGCTTATCGTGAACGCGCCACGGGTCGGTTCGATCGTAAGACATATAAAACAAATGCTCCCGGCAAAGCTGCCGTTCCAGGGAAAGCAATTTATAGATCATGCGCCCCGCGAGAAACTTATGCCAGCCATCGCATTGTCAGTGTTTTGAAATTCAATTGCTCTCCCTAGAATCGAAATGGTTATACCACCGGGAATGCATGCTTTCACGAAACGCTCCGCTCGGCACAACGTTCGCCTGTGTAGCACAAACCATTGTGCTTTTTGGCGTTTGCTATCATAATGGATATGCTTCTGCTGATGTGGCTGAGCCACGGGGCCAAGCACTCCCAGCTGGCCCTAATCAGCTTTTACCACTTTCATGTTTCTTCGATTTTTGAAACCATTCACTCTGACCGACCATCGCACGATGGATTGTGTGCTGTGTGTATGGGTAAAGAAGTAAGCCAGCTCGCGTTTGGAGAACTCCTAGCAGACAGCTTACGGGGCGGTCCGGAATGTACTGGCAATATGAACCGATTCTTTTACTCCCCAGGGAGAAAAAAAACCATCCGCAGCCTCGGCTTCGTCTTCCCCTTCCTGGACCGGGAGGATCCTGTCAAAGGAATTATTCCACCCGGACGAACCCCGACGATGAACCGCCGGACTTGGCGGGCACTGGCTAATAGGTTCCGAAACAAGCACGGTGTGTACGGTCCGATTGGTCCGAAGAAGCCTCGTTTGCCTTGGGACTGGTGCCAAGCTCCGACGGCACCATTACCGTTGATCCCCGTCGAAAATCCGTGGGCTGATGAATTTTTGCACCCACCAAAACCATCCACCGGGATCAATACTTATCGCCAAACGGATGTCTGCTCTCGGACGGACGTCCGACTTTCCTACTTTCCGACCACAGGTGACGGTCGATCCACTCGATGGTGGATTATTCGAACTGGTTTGGCATGCTTTCAATTAGTTTTCTTTGTTTGATGCTGCAGTAGAATCTAATATGATTTATTGGTGTGCAAATATTGACGGAGTTTTCGCATTAAAATGTGGATAGAAAATATACATTCGTAAAAAAGTTCCAGATATAAGTTGTATTGTTTTAATAAACTAGAATATTGATTCCGACATGATCCTAAATTGAGCAAAGTATGTACAAACATTAAATTTCATATTTCCTCCTTTTTCCTGTAACATTTTACTAATTTTTTTAAACTGATAAGTCCTTCCGTTCCGGACCCTTTGTCCTTCCGTTAAAGATATCAACTCAATTTTATATTATATAAAATGATTCCTGTATCAAAGGACTATAGCAAATTTTTAATTTTTTAAATTAGATCTTTGATAATACTAAATATGCTCTAACGTTATTTCTCTCAACCATTTTTGCTTTTTTAATTTTTTATTAAAGATATGATATGCTTATTTGGTTGAACAGAGAACAGAGAATTTTCTAATTTATTAAAGAATAATGATGATTTTTTCAATGATAATTTTTTCCATGATTCAAACTTCGTGCCTATGAAAAATAAAGTTTCTTACAACAACTCAGAAGTATTATATCGAACAATTTAGTCTACCTCTCATTTGCCGTAACAACCCGTTTTGACATCATGCCCTCGGTGATTGGATTATGCAAACAATGAACTTTGCGACCAATTCATCACCCGCAACGAAAAACCTCAAGATGGATTAAATGGATTCTCTCCAATTTCCCACTGAACCGGACGGCACACCATCAGACACGACCATCGCCTGTTGAACGGAAGGCGCGTTTGGTCCGGTACGGTCCAGCATGGAATCAAAGTCGAACCAAGGGCCACGCCTGTTACATCCGTGGGCATCGTTCGGGTGCCATTGGTAAAATATGTTCAGAACCCCCGCACCTCACCCACACAGCAAAAGGCCCCAACATACTGACGTCTAGTATGAGTACCTGATGGTAGGAGAGGTCGAAGAAATATTTTCATAAATTTCATTCCGCTTGCCGGCGAATCGCAAAACTGGCTACTGGACCTCGTAGCAATGCGATGGCTGCGGTTGCTGCGGTGGCCCCGCCGTGCATGGTCGGCAGCATGGTTCGTAGTTTGGTGATTCGATTCGCCCGTGTTTCGTCCGAGCCCGGCGAGGAAAATCGGTGGTGATAAGTGAAAATATTCCATTTATTTAAATTGCGCGTTCGGCTATTGTTCTACGGGTGCGTTTTCTGTCGCACACGAGGGAATGAACGACTCGCTGTCGAGCACACGGTACGCCAGTGAAAACGAAACGGTTCGTGGTACGCGGTCGGCGCGGTTGAGAGCGAGTTTTCGACGGGTAGAGCATAAATCTTGCCAACCGTTTCGTTCCGGTTCGCTGTTTCGCCCGAGCATCGTTTTGGAGGGAAAGGAGGAGCCGATGCTCCTGTTAGCATGTTCCGTGGGTCGAACACGGGAAGACATACGCCTTGACGTTGAGGTCCCTCCCGGGCCGTGCTATCCCCGTTTCCTTTCCCCAGTGGAACTCTTCTCCCGCGCGGAGGAATTGTGGAGCAGAGATGAAATATTTTCTCGCCATCTCGCATCTGAAATGATAATGCCCTCAGTGACACCGGTACACGGCGGCGTAGTGCACGAGCTGAAAAGCGTTCGGCATGGCGAAAAGCGAACCTTTGCCGAGGTAAACCTGTGGGTGCGGGTGGCGTGTGATTAGAAAGAAGACTTCTAACTGCGATGTTGCTAGGCGACAGGAAGAGTCGGCATAAATAACAGGGATATTCACTGCCACCACCGAAAGGTACCGTCCGCCACGGGAAGCCCCTTCAGCATCACCCGCATTAATAACAATCACATCGAGGGGCGCGCAATACCGCGGGATCGTATGGATCGTATCGAAAGGACACCGGAGGTCCCAGGGCAAAAGATGCAACGAACGACACGTCCCATTGCCGGTACGACCGATGATTAATAGCACCATTTTGATTGAGGGTACGCGCTCGCACATGGTCGCGAAGGTGCGACTATCTCGCCATGCGTCGGTCGTCGCCCTTTTACAGCACGGTCCAACGAGCCGGGAGCTACCCCCCGGTTCGGCTCATTAGCCCCTGTGCGACCGGATTATTTCGTGCGTTTGACGTTCCGGTCACCGCGTTGGAGTTGGTGGGGTTCCATGCTGGGATAGGTATGACGCTTCGAGGCCACGATCGACCTGCGCATTTAATTAAAACCATGCAAGCGGCGTACCATCGTCAACGTCACAAAACTTCCCGGAAGCTGCGGGCGGTTGCCTGCAAGCACGATGTATTTTGCTCCGCTGAAATTAACTTTCCGTACAATCAACCCCTACAAGTGTTTTAATGATCTTTTACGAACAATCTTTTAATTATGACATTAAATTTGCTGCGACAAAGAGAACTAGCGGGTGCGCATACTGGCAAGCTGGGAAGCTCGTGACACAGTTTGTTGATCTATGAAATGGAAGAAAATTTAATGTTGTTATTGTTTTACAATTTTTATAGGAACATTTCAGTATGAAATATGAAACCAAATAAATTTTTAATATATTTGACGAAATGAAAAAAAAAACAAACAAATTCTTGTTATTATTTGCCGCACCAAATTTAATAACATTAAAAATCCTTGTATTGAAGTTTTCAAATCCTCGTTATAGTTTGACGATATGAATGCATGCCGCTTATAAGTTTTTATAAAAGCTTGTCATTATTTTTCATCATTTCTGTACCATCAGGCCTATTCCTAATGAGATCCTCGGCATACGCCATCGTTCGTAAAACAACCGAAAAAAAACATCCATAAAAACGCACAGTGGTGGCGTGCCGTTGGAAAACTTTTATACTACCTTCGGTGCAATTAAAAAAACACTCGAGCATAAAAATGACATCCTATGCAACAATTACAACACAGTTGCACCCGGGTACCCTCCACAAGAGCATCCGGTGCTGACGCAAATCTCACCACCCATCCATGCAGAATGACGCGCCGTGTTTATACGTGTCACAATGATGGCCCGGCACCGGGATTGACCATCGCTGCGGCCGACACCGCTGGCTGGTAGATTTTACCTTCGTGTTCCTTTTTTTTGGTTTTTGGCACACCCTCCCGTCCACGCACACAATGATGTGGAAATGCAAAAGTGGTAGCATTTCTTGACGCATTCAACAGCACCGGGCAGCAAACCTTCCGTGCCAGTAGCAGCGGAGAGAAGAAAAACAAAAAATAAAACAAGCCCTCTGCTCGTGTCGTTAAAAGTCCGTTAGCGACGTACGAAACGGCGCCGACGCCGACGGTTGTAGCGCCGCCAGCGTGCACGTTTGACGGTGCTCGTAAAAATGGGTTCCATTAACAACTTTATCCGTGGCAGCTTTCCGCTGCTTATGCCGTCGCAGCTCGGAGCCGAGGCTGCGCAGCGATGGCATCGTTAATGCTCCGCTCACCCGTAACATTGTCCCATTTGTCACGTGCCGGCTGTAAGGAAGCGGCAAAGTGTGTTTGTGTGTGTGTAATGTGTGTGATGGACATCGAGGGGAAGCGACAAAAAATCTGACAAATGTCTCGTTGGCTCGTTGGGAAGATAAACGCGAGCGGATGTTGCTTTATGGTGCTGCTGCTGCTGATGCTGCTGTAGATCAGCAACAATCTGACTGCGAGCCGGCACGGGTTTCACAGATACTACCGGACCGAATATGTATGCACAGGAGTGAGAAATGGTTCCATTATTTCATTAAAATCCAACCATAACGCAATGGAAACGTGTAGATGTATTAAACCGAGACGACCGAGTGAAGTTACTCCTCCTTGTAAAGTTAGCATATTATTTGAGGCCCTTTTCTTGAGTTCACTTTAGGTTGAGGTTCATAAAATGTCTGTTTTATGGCAAGTAAGACGTATGGACATCTTTGTGTAATTTTTGGTATAGTACCGAATATATGTGAATGAAAAAAGCGAGCAAGATTGTGTATCAAAATTAAAGCATCCGAATAAAATATTGTAAAATAACTAATCTTTGAATTCACACCTCATGTTCAGTGCTATTGTTCAATTCAATCGTTTACACCACAAACAGACAATCAAAGCTGATGCATTGATTTTTCCGTGTCAGCAGCTCAACTTAACGCTCAACACAGTAGACAGGATGCACGTGCCAAAAACGTTAAAAAAATCCTCAAAACGTGAGTGACATTCGATTCAAACGTGGCTACCAATGCGTCCTGCATTGAACTTATCTTTTTCGATTGAACGTGCGGAATCACAGCGATAGAAACACGTAGGTCGAAGGCGATGTTTTGACGTATGTCGATTTATGGTTCAATTAGGGTGTGCTGCGGTTTTGGCTTAAGCATTCCACAGTCCTAATTGAGCTGGAGTCAGTGCGAGGCGTGACACACGATCGGTTGTGCGGTTTTATACCTGTAATATCCGTTTCAGAAGAAAATGTTTTAATAGTTCTTTATACATGTGATTAGACGAGATGGAGACTAATAAGAGTCTCATCATTGAGGATCTGATTTGACTGTAAAGTAATTTAAATAGTATAAGTCTTATACAAAACTCAAATAAATTCCAGATAAAACAGATACAACATTCCACACATTGAAAGAAACGGTGTTTTCAAAACAGTTCCTCCTACATTTAGCCTTCAAATACTTCCTCCTACATCTCAGGTGCTTTCAATGACATAACTAATATCCTAGACTATGATTTTATCACAAAATTGTTTCTACACATTGTGCTCCTGTCCACCCACCACATCGGCCGTGTCATCTTTCCTAGTGTACCGGAATAGAATGATGAATAGATCGTTGCAAACGCTTCATTTGCCCACTAGTGCGAACCGCGGGCCATGGCGTCTTACATGGCTTGAGCTTTCTATAGACATCACGCTAAACCATCCCCGCTGCTAGTTGCATGTGTTTGATGTCAAAATTAATGTGGAATATTACATGTCACCCTTCAGTCTCATAATCTTTAATCGGATTCCTCTCACGGCCAGCCGGGTTCCGTGCCACCCCCTCGAGCCGTGGCCTCCACGGGCAACGCAACGCAACGTGATACTGACACACAGCTCGAGCGCCCTTTTGGCAAAAGTGCCAAGAACATGCGACGGTCACACTGTGTGCCGTAGCTGACGCAGTGGGGACACCGAGACCGCTGGAGTCGCAATCAACAAAGGAATATGTGTTCACCCGGCGACAAACCACGCACTCACATACACGCACACCAACGTTCGTGCGGGGAGGCTACAAAGATGGCGTTCACCTTTTGTGTGCCACGAGACACGATGACACATTTTCTGCTGGAACAACTTAACTCGGGCCCCTGCCTCTCGATGGTATCTGTCGAGGGGATTTGCCGAACGAACGATGACAATTTAATATTCATAGCTCACTTCCCCGGCGCGCACACACACACACACGCGCGCCCAAACATACTCACTCGGACGTAGAGCGTCTTGCGGTGATGGGAAGAAGTTTTCAGCAGACGGAAATGGAAAATGCGTCAGGGATGGTGTTCTTTCTTTCGAGGCTCCCACCGTTGGCACTGCTCGCGCCAAAACGACCAGGGTGAGAACATTTTCCTTATCATCGGGAAGATATCTTCATCAGTGTGTGCATCGTGTGCATGGCCGGACGATGGGATTTGAAGTTTTTGAAGCTGAGGTTTAGGTTTTCGGGGTGGAAAATTGAAACCGGGCGTTCCAAACACGGCGAGCTCAGCGGGTAGTTTCGATAAAGCAGGAGATTGCAGGAGATTCGTTTTTATTTGCTACTTTGCCCGTCTGCGTTCGGTGAAGAGGTGAAAAGTTGGTGGTTCTACAGTGTTGCTAATAGCGACTGTCACAAACTTAATCCGAACTGGACAGATTCTTACTTTTAACTCAGTTAATAAGTTGAGAATGTGTTTGCGGTAGCAGATTTTTTTAGGGAATGAAATTTTGTTTTATCGTATTTCATGCAACTCCAGTACTTTTGTATCGTGGAAATTTGTCAAGTTCAGTTTCGTCTGATGCGGTCTACTTGGTTAAAAATACCCGTGGTATTAATACTTCCATGTGAAATAAAGCCTCTCGATGATTTACCCTTTCTTCTAATGCACTCAGCTGTCAACAAAAAAAAATGTTTAAATTATGACAATCCGAACCCTTTTCAGCCGAATATGAATCATTGCAAGCACCATTATATGCGAGTGCTTCATTTCCGAACGCTCTCCCCTTCAGCCCATCGCCATCCGCCCATTTTACCAAAAGAGCACCACTGCGAATGCAGCATTCGAACTACGATCGACCGACGGGCTCGCTAATGAAGCGCGAAGATAACAATCGAATAACATTAAATGCGAAAATTTAATTACCATTTGAATTGAAAACCAACAATCGGTACATCGGGATGGTGCGCGTCCGAAAAGCGAGGGTGATTAATTCCCGCGGGAAAATTCCCTCTGGACAATCGCCAAAATGCTATGCAAGCGGGCGGTACGGCCACCGTTGGTCCGGGAAAATTTGGTGTTGACCTGCTTTGTACGTGTACTGGGGTTGGTAGGGGAAGGCTGGCGCAAAGTCTCGCTGCTCAAACTCGGAGAGCCGATGGGCCGATTTCCAATTGGCTACTTTAATTAACCGGCACCGGTTCGGAGCCGGCCACCGGAAATCAGCCGACCGGAAATGGTGCCCACCCCAACACGCTACCCCGCTACACGCACTCACTCTTCTGATTCCCTGCGTAAAAGCATCGGCCATTTTTTGTCGCCCACCGAAGCCACCGTTAGGTGGATGAAGTTGTGTGCGCGATTAAACTTTTCCTTGGCGATAAAAAATAAACGCACTCCTGCACCGCTAGCCGCACTAATACACTCGCACACAAATGGTCCACACACGGGGAAGTGGTGAAAACAAATGAGAAACGAATTGAACAAAAATACTCATCGCTCTGAAAAAGGGTGGAAAAATCACGGCACAATTTACGGATGTTCCGGTGGACAGAAATCCGTACGCCAAATGGTCAAAAGAACGGGGAAGCAACATACAATCCGGATATGAACCAAGGGGTAGTTTCGAGAGCGGCAGCGGCACGATCGAACCGATTGCATATTGGGTGCACTTTGATGCAACAGAAATAAACATTATCCGTACGGGAGTGAGTGCGGCGAAGGGGAGGGAGCGAAAGTGACAGCGGATTTTTTTTTTCGACTGGCAACGAAACAATCCCTCTACCGGTCGAAACACGCACACCATCCTGGCACGGCACCGAACACAATCACGGCCTACGCAGACGGAAGCTTGGCGTTTAATTAAATCGATGGAAATCACTTTGGCCAGGAAACAACTCCATCGCCGCCCCGCCGCCAGTCGGGATCGCGGCTAACGATGTTATTTTTCCCACTCTTTCGCTTTATTCTGAGCGCTGCGTGCGTGTGTTTGAATGCTTGATTTTGCTTCGCAACGAGCTTGAACAAAAAGCGGTGGTTTTGTGCGAGAATGGAACGGTTTTGAAATTTAAATTATTAAAAAGCTTTTTTTTCAAAACTGATAATCTCACAATCGTATGACGGTGCACGAGGGAGCAGGTTTTAAATAAACACGTTCGGTGCATTTGATAAACTGTTTGCCTTTTTTTGAATAGCGCATTGCAACAGCTTGATTGGATCGATCTTAATTGTTTGTTAATCAAAAATGGAAGCGGAGTTTTCATTCTCGTAAAAAATATTGTAAATGAACTTATTTTCTTTTCAGTTATCGTGTAAAATCATCAGGATACCTTTGCATATCAAATATAAATACTGAGGAATTGTTGACTAATCAGATCCTATCCTTCCGCAAGAAAGGAAGGAAACATCTATTTCTATCTCGCATATATTAAATTATGCGAGAAAGAAATAGATGTTTTACTTAGAAAAGGAAAGTGCGACTACCGATGAAACAAACCTTGTTAGCTGCACATTGCACTGATATTTACATTTAATGCATTTAATAGATTCAGAAACAAAGATAAATCTGTAATTTAATTTAGCCTCAATATCCTGTCACCTATAGAAAGATGTCCTTTCAATCGACGCATCCGACAAAAAACTATAATCCACTAACAAAAAAAATATTGTAGCTAAATTTCCAATCCTTACTTTTGCAAAACATTCATCGATGCCCTCGCCCTCAAGAGCCTCTTTTGATTGTCCGTTTTTTACGTCCTGCACGATACGTCAGCCATTCTCGTCGCCATGAGGTGCAATTTTCTATCCGATACGGTACATTTAACTTGTTTCGCCTATGGCAGCTCGATACGGTGGTGTGGGCGAAACAATATCGAGGTGAAACATGCAATCGTTGCTGAATGTATAGACGAATGCCATTTTTTTTTCATTGGCATCACAATGGACCTGTCGCCTGCAAGTGTGTCTTCAGTACGGCTTGATGCGGCTGTTAGGTAAAGTGTTTTTTTTCTGTTGTTGTTATTGTTGATGAAATGCAAAAAAGGATCATAAAATCGCTGAAATCGAAAGCCATCGGAGCGGAAATCGATCAGTGGACTCAATCGAAATTGGAATCATAAATCAGAGGCTAAATCGCTACGACTGAGGTGTGCGTTTTGTGCCTGGAAAACTTTTCCTTTTTAAACGAAGCTAGGGTTGCCTATCACGATATGGAAATTTGTAAAAGGAGACATTTTTGCCGTGTACTGTTTTTGTAACCTTCACGTTTATATTGTTTGGGCGCTTGCTAACGCGCTTCTACAAGCTAGACGAGTAATATCACGCGTGACAGAGAAAAACATGTCTCCCTAAGGAACGCTAAACCTCCTGTAGCGTGTGATCCAAAAGCGTTCCTCTTGCCAGCAACGGAGCGCGAAGAAAGAATTAAAAATAAATTACAGCGAAATAAATAAAAGAATTGGCTGCCTTTCCACAACACCTTAATGTATCCCTTGATTATCGGTATCGTAGGCGTAAAATTGGAAAATTTCAATGTCTTTGAACGATGTAAGACGTCGTGTGCCTTTGATGCCCCGTGTACGCAGCGCATCATTATCGGAGGGTGCGCTCATGTAAACATCCCGAGGGGAAAATGTTTCACTCGTTATCTTTCGATCGAGTGTGAGTGTGAGTGCAAAAGCACCTTTATCTAAAGAGAGGCCCAATGGCACTTGAAATTTAATATTTATACACTTAAATTTCCCCAACGAAACACTTGAAGGTGGGAAAAATCATAGCAGTCTCCACGTTAGAACTTTTCTGCACATTGCTCAAAGCATTGCCCCGCGGCATGTGCTGCTTGTAGCGTGATCCCTTGTCAGCATCGTTAGGGTTATGCAAACTGGTCCGAATTATTCATCCCGCAATTTCGCTCTCTCGAACGGCGCCATACGTGCGGGGTTTTACGGGGCGAAGACAAATTGAAAACTCCCATAAAACATGTCACACGAGCGGCAAACGGCAGACAAACTTCAACACGTTTCTTCGCAAGTGCAATGTGCAAGCTGCACCCTAAAAGGGCAAGACATCGGGATCGAGCCATCGGTGGGCTGCCGGTGGCGAAACTGCACACTGTCGATTAAACAGTGAGCAAACTACCGAACGTCGAGTACGGGGTGTCGTTTCACTACGCTAACTACACCTTCGCTGCGGGCGCAGACAGACGAGCTGCCGACGAGTAGCGTGTAATTTAATTGAAACTTATTGTTTGCAGCATTTATTTAAGTTTATTTCTGTTTGCGCCAAGTTAAACTTCCCTAATGTGCTTTTATGAGTTAGCGAGTGAGGGAAGAGAGACCGAGAGCGAGAGAGAGAGGGAGAAAGAGAGCGAGGATTGGATGGGTGGCCCCAAAAACTGTGTGCACATAAGCTCCGATAGCACCCGAGCCAAAATTTGCCAAAAACGAAACCATAAAAAAAATACAAAAATACGAAAAACCACAAACGTATTCGAAGCAGAAGCTGTGCAGTATCGGTAAACTGAACGCTCTTCGGGTGGGGAGCACTAACAGCAGTGGCAAAAAAATTAAACACACACACAAAAAAAACAAAAAAAGAAGGAAAACCACCTCCACGGAAAGTTTTGCTTTCGAAACAACGACTTCCTTTGTGTTGTCGCTCTTCTCGCTGTGTGGGTGAGTGTTATGTGTAGTTTTGCGTGTGGGTGTGTTTTTTTGTTGCTCTACCACCCACCCCTTCCCCCACCCTTTACTGGGAGAAACCAACCAGCTGGCAGGGAAAACGCTGACGCTCGAGCAAACGAACCGGAACCGGAATTAGATCTCAAACCACAACACCGCGCGATGCTTTCGCGATGAGACCTGCGTCTCGGCTGGCGCAGACGTGTGGCGAAAAAGCATCGCCAATTACATTGACTTTTGCACGGCACTGAGTGTGGCCAGGCCTGGGCTGGGATGGCCGAAGCGAAGCGAAAAACTTTGCGCTACGTCTAAATAGATTTCTTCCGCGCGGAGGAGAATGTTTTTCCTTGCTTCGTTTCGTTTCAACCAGTTCCAAACCAGCCGCGTTCGGTTGGTGAGAGTTTGAAAATTGATTGTTCAAGCAGAGAGTGTTAAGCTCGATGGCGATGTTCTCTACGTGAGCACACTTAGCTGAAGCTGGTGGAGACTTCCGATTGCATCGGATGTTAATTTTCATTCGAGACTGTACCGGCGCACATTCACGATTTGTATGTGAGATACCTTTCGTATGTGCGCAAGGCTGGTTACCGGGTCATTGGGCCAGCAGCATGCAAAATAAATTAGATTATACCGATTAGTTGTTGTTTACTGATTGTTCATTGAATGCATTTTATTTGATTTTATTAATTTTATTAATTTTATTTTTCTGTTTACTATTTTTATTTCTTTAAAGGTAACCGGAAACAATTGTACGTACATTTTAAATATAAAAACTTGGAAACTATTGAAAACGCATGTTGGTAAATATTGGAAAAATATTAAAAAATAAGCATAATACTAAGATCCTTTT
>JXXA01010881.1:0-12700 GCA_000956255.1 Anopheles punctulatus | reverse complement strand
CACCGGCTTCCAGAAACAGACGGATAGTACAGCAGAGCTCCCCACAGAAGGAACTATAATGCGCTTCATCACCCACTGACACAGAAAACCGAGCAGAAAGACTTGCACACCCGCGATGCCGAATGGAAGGGACGGATTGTTTGGGGGTTTTTTTTCAATGTGCGGTGACACGGCTTCACGGTGGTGTTGGGTTCTGTTGTCTGCGGCAACGTGTTTACCGTAAGCCCTTTTGCGGCGAAACTATTCCGCTGTGCGCGTACCGTGCGATGAAAGATGTTGAAAAATTAATTTATGATTTTCTTCAACTTTGGTGAGAATAAATCATGTTGATAAATGTTTCGCCGTAGCGCACATTTCGGTTTCTCCAGCCGGCAGAGGAATTCTGGGTTGGAATTTCCAAGTCTCAACTGATAGTGAAAACAGTTTAAAATAGTGGAAACGAATCATACTTAGTAGATATTTAGTTGAGCATGCATGAAATCAGCAAATACATTTCAGTTCATTCGAGCGCACTTCAACACGAATTGTTTGGCCTTATGCTGCTATCTGATTTATGATCGTAAACAGGATAGAGTCGTTACCTTTCCGGCACAAATGTGACATGGAATGCATGGAGAGCGGTCTAGGAAGCGTGTACTAATACGATAAATAGCCAGCCTACCTTCGTGATGGTGGTCTGTTCAATATTTTAATCTTATTTATCTGCCAGTCTGGAGTCAGTCAAATATTTTGCAAATGCAAACTAATGGAGAAATAGTTGATTCGTTAAATTGTTTCAGAGAGACTAGTCACGTTTCGGTCAAGTAAAGTCGCATAGCGAGCATGAAAACCCAGAGGAAAAACCCCGAAACACAAGCGAAGCATGTGCATATTAGAATGTGGTACTTATTAGAGATACAAATGATACTTTGTATCAAACAGAAAAGCAAGTGATCCGGTACAAATACGGACAGGAACGAAGAAGCAATGGCATGAATACATGTGATTTATTAAATTCGATTTTTTTACTACACTTCAGTTCACGATTCTTGCATAAATAGGCCTCGTAACATTCATTTTTCAAACGAACAAAGTACTTATTTAGTGATACTTTTGCCCAGGACGATAGTTACACTGAAATCAACAGGGTTTGATAATGAGCGCAGCTCTCGTCACAACCACTTCTCGTTAGAACCGTCTCTTCTTCAGCAAAACAAATGCTCTCCGACGGTTCCAGCCATTTGCTTTTTGCGGTAGCAACGGCTGTACAACAAAGCACTACATGCGATCGACGGTTACATCGACCACCGACATAAAACAAATGAACACATTACCCGCATAAGTGAGAGGGAGGGAGGGCATGCTGCAAAGCCACCGGGGTCGGCCCCTCCGAAAGCCATTCCTAATGTTGCAATGGGAGCCCTCCACTTGTGCGGGTAGTTTTCCATTCTTCCCAGACGCGCCCCAGGTACGCCGGCTCTTAGGTGCGCTCAAATATTTCTGCTCGAATAAGCGTGAGCATTACTCACTCCTTTCGGTTTATGTCACACATGATTGAATAAATTGGAGACAACGGTGCACAACGTTCCCTCCATTTTGTAAGGTGCACAAATTAAGGCTTGCTGTTTGGCTCGCTACTATTAGCAGGGGAGGAAATGGCTTCAAGCTGGACACATTAACCGTAGCCGAATGGTTTTCCCCTTCGTTTCTCAGCAATGATAAAGACTGATCCAACCCGATAAGGGTTTCTATTGCGGTTTAGCGCAAAGTTTGGCCAATAGTAATTAATGCTCCCGGGGTTTTCACTGTCGTTGCTGCAACCGGCATACCGTTTTTGCTATTTGTCGCACGAAATGGCGCACGCAGCAGCGGCGCACTGTTGTCAAGGTGATAGCGCAAGGTATGACAAAGCGCAGGTAAAGAGTAAAGATACGATCAGATGCACTTTACCGGACCCGGATCAAGACGCTGGCGACGGAGTCGTCGTTCGAGGCAACACAATGCGTCACATTTAGAACGCCAACCGCCGTAGGCGTGTGATCCGGCTTGGGTGCTGCAAAATCGGCGCTTTATTACCCTGCCTCCGTTAGCCATCTGTTCGCCATGGCTGCTTAGATTAGATCCTTTTTTCGATTGTGCCTTTTTTTGTTTTTTTGTTCACCGTCTGGTCTGATTTGCTTCTGGCACGTGATTTTACAATCCGCCATCGACCGTATTTAGCAGCACGCGGATAGCCCGATTTATTGCGCCCCATCGTACACAAACCTTACTCATTCCTCCCGCTCGATTCCGGTTTGAGACGATATTTTTAGACGAAGCGGATTTTACGACTGGGTTTGCTTATTGTTGTCTTCCCTTCTAGCAGCAGGAGTACCGTTGACCACCGTGACAAACGCGCTTCGTCTGTGACGAATGTCGGCCCGTTGCTGGGAACTTTCCTGAGCGCCACCGTAGCGGTGAGGCTTTGTTGGTGCTTATTTTCAGACCGTGCTGTGGCTTAAACGTGCCGGATCTTGGGGCTTGTTTTATTTTCGTTATTTTGAGTCAGAGACTTGAGTGCGTTGTACATCAGCTGGCGCGATGAATGGAGCAGTTGGTGAAGAGATCACGTACGGTTGGGTGTCGTCGGGTCGGGAAGCTGACTACATAATACAGGCTACGTTAATCGTGGAGATTAATATTCAAGTCAGGAGCTATTTTTAAAAGATTTAAGAATGCGGTCAACGATCGCAAATATTCCGTTGCTCAGTAAAGGATTTCACATGTTTTTTTTTTCGTGTGTGTTTTTATATATGGATTCATACTTGCTGTATAAAGAAAACTAGATCTTGTAAAATGCCCCCCCGTGCTTGTTAATCTTATGCCGCATTCCATATGATCGATTGCATTTCGCGCACGACGCTAAAACCCGAGATACAGTAACGTGTGCATGATTATATGCACCGGGGCATAATGCACAGGGAAAGTGAAATTGTCAACGAGTGTCGGAGTTGCATAATGTTCAACCTCCCTAGCGAGCGTGCGAACGATAAGCTTGAAAATCCTGACGACTTTGGCCCAAGCCGGGAGCCTGGATGGGGCTTTCATGTCGCAAAAGTATTAGCAAAAGGAGGCGGAATGAATTGTCATTCAATTTCTATCAATCATTCAATCGCTCTGTAGTCCCGTCGACCCACAAATGGGGGTAAGATCTAAATCACGATCGCAGCCCACTTGCTTGAAGGCTCGGAGGCACGTTATGTCGATCGTAGGAAATGTTGGGCACGGCCAGCATGAGTGCAATGAACTTTCTTTACCTTTTTCTCGTAGATTCCGTCCGGGGGCAGTGATGTAAAACCGCATGTCACCGCGTAATCGCCCTCGCGCACTCAAAAGTGGATTAAATATTGAGCCAAGAAATTTCTTTATTATCATTGATCGTTTGCGGCTTGTTAGGACTCGTTTTGTTAGCCAGACTCCCTTCTGGTGAGTTTTTTTTTTTGACCTACAAACCTGGTCGATGTTGCCCAGCCGTGCATTTTAGGGCAATTTAAGCGTTTGGCAAACGCGATTTCTAACGCACGGCACGGATGGGTGCAGCACATAACCTACGGATGGATGGATGGCATCCGATAAGCACGCCATCGATCCTCGCGGAGTAGAACGCAACGTCAGCCGGCAAGAAACCCACCTTCGTCAGAAGTTTGTCTAGCGATGGCGCAGCCGTTGACCAACCGTTGGACGCTACAAAGTGTAGGGACGCAGGGCAACCGAAGGGCTGCGAGTGCACTTGGTACGCGTTTGACGCGTTCAACGTGATATCGCGCGTGTCCCATCATCGTCGTCATCGTCGTGAAAGAAAGAAACGAACGTTAAAAACGACCGTGCGTTGCCTGCGCCGCTGATCGCTATCGCGTGCTGCAATCCGCCCGTGTGAGGAAAGATATGCGCAGTCAGTCCAAGCCGGCCCGGGCCGGCATACGGATGGTTTTGCAATGCTTCTAATGGTCAGGGCGCTGCCGGTGCCGCTTGGCGCGGACAGGTTAATTAAAACGTTTTAAGGGCACACGAAACACCCATTGTGAGAATGGGACGCAGAAATTGTTTGTGCAACGGATCAACACCGCACCCATGGCGACTATGTTTCCAGGTGACAAATTGTGATCGCTGCATGAGTTCGAAATAAATGAGAAAATTTTTCGGGTTCGTCGCTTAAATCCTTTGATATGTTGTGAAACTCAAGTTCGAATCTTTTTGATGCGACTAATGCTCTCGATATGTTTTTGTTTTGATGTTTTAAAATTGTAGCACAATTTTTAAATATATTTTAGTATGATTTTTGAACAAGCTAAACGTTTTTTTTCCCACAAATAGAGGTAAATAATAAAAAAGGGTTCGTCGCTTAAGTCTTTTGTTTCCAGTATCACTAAATTATTGAAAAAAGTGAAGCGATTCTTAATTAATAATTAATTTGCGATAAATGAGCGATAACCGTAATCACAATCAGTAGATCTGACATTTAATTTAATACATTCATTATTAGGATTTTTTTGTGGAGAGCAACCTAGCTGCCAGATGGCTGATATAGCATGTTGTTTGTAATTTATTGATTAAAATCTCGCATTCCATTTTAACAGAATGGCGTGATGAGCGATCATTCATTCTACCTGCAGTAAATATAAAACTAATTCCAACACCACTCTGACCGCGAGGTGAGCTCATTTGCTGTATCGATTGTGCAGTCCTTACCTTTCGGTTCTTACAGTTGTTATTTTCAATCCATGTCACTGTGCGATGGAGAAACAAAACAACCCTTCTAGAAGATGGTGGTTTGCAAAAAAAAAACAAACAAAACCGATGAGCTCTAGTTCTCGGGTGTTCTTTGGGAGTGCTGGGTATAGTAACACAAACACACCGGGGGGGCAGGAAGTTTATATGCCTCCTAGGGCCTGGAAAGCGGACGGTGTTCATCATTGAACTACCATCTCACGAACGGAAGATGCAAATTGCGCCAATGCAGCGGTAATGATCGATCATGAGCCGCTCGTGCCGCTGAACGCATGAAAGGAACAGCACGAAGGCAGACAAACGTAAAAGGCGCAGCAATCAGCATCATCACCATCTTCACTAGCGCAGTGGGGAAGCCGATACGTGTTCGGGGGCACGTTGGCCTAGCCGGGGAGCATTTGGAACAGCTGATTTAAATGTTAAGCTGTGATGCCGCGACCAGAACGAACCGTGCTTTGCCGTGTCAGAGACGAGCAAAATTGGAGCGTTTACTGGAAAAACGGTTGACCTTCGGTCGGTTCGGCACTGGCGTTGGCAAGAAGGTCGCCTATTTTTACCCACCTCTCTTGTGTACCGTATTTAAATGTTTTCATTGCCATTCGGATACGGTGTAAAGCATCTCGTTTTGTGAATCAATCCAGCATAGTTGTCGGTATTGATCGTTTATGTGATTGGAAGATCGTGAGATGTACGAACTTTTACAACTATTTGGGTTTGAATTCTTCCATATCTTCAATAAATAAATATGGAAGGGTATAGATAAAACCTCGAGTTTTTTCTTTGCTTATGAAATTTAACGCAAATTTGAATTCCAATTCCTAGTTTATAAATTTAAAACGTCCATTATGTAACGTAGTGTTTTCATATTTGTGAAATCAAATTTAATACTATGCTTTAGAAGAGGATTTTGTTTTTCATGTTACATCTCATTAAATAAAGGTTTAATTAATTTATCGATGATCTTAACCTTTAATATATCCATTGAGGCTTTAGAATGTTATGTTACTATAATTTCTCAATGTGACCCATTAAACAAATCGCCGGATAAATCATAACCGATAAATTAATATTATCCACGCTCACCCAAAACATATTTTATTGATCATTTTCAGATGATCACGTTTGCGCAATCGGTCGTTGGCATGGCATTGCAAAATTTCCTAGACCTCCACACCGATAAAACCTCATTTCTGAGGAGTTTCATCCGAAGCCTTTCTCTGAAGGCAAATAGCACGGGCCAAACGGTCGTTCGAGCACGGTTCGCATATGCAAATTTCGGTTCCTACCTTTCCCTCTCCCCGATTGCATAGATTTTGTGGTGAAAAATTCATCACATTGTAGCTCTTCCCAACGCTGTGGCCAAGTACAGTGTGCCGTATTGCAAAAAGAGCCGCAATTGCTCGGCACAAGCAAGCGTGCATCGCAAACCACTATCGGTGGAGAGCATTCGAGGCGCTGAATGCAAACTGAGTCGTGCAATGTGCGCAGTGAATGAGAGGTTTGTGTGTTGTTGTTTTGTCTTGCAAAATTGTTTTTCATCTGGCAGTCGTCTTCAGCAGTTGTTTTGCAGATGCAACCGCGGGTGTGGGATGCACATCTATCAGATTGTGTAGTATCGCTTGTCGATAACGTTGGTAATGTGGCAGCGGTGTGCCAGTTTCCATGTGCGCTCATTGTGTTTTTAGCTATTTGATTTTATTTCGAATTCATATTTTCATCGTAAGAAACGAAAAAAGTATATTTTCATCATCACATTAAAATTGTAAACTTGGTTGTAATGGTCGCTGGAATATGTTATAATACCCATATCAGAGAATGTATAGTTTTCTTAAATTAGATAGGTTTCCGATATTTAATTTTACGTTAAAATAACTAAATGAAAACGATTGAAAAAAAAAACTGGGCGGTTCACATTTTTACAATGTGCCGCAACAATAATCACTATATTATACCGGAAACTAAAACCCACACCAATGCTTAAGTTGAGCCCATTTTGGACAATTTGACATGCATCATTCATCACTGTGTACTTATGCTGTTCGCTACGGTCGTAATGACTATAATAATAATCTACTATTGTTAACTGCACTATTTACGCGCGACTGCCACGCCAGAAAGGTCACACCTCCCGAGGGACGTCGTGGCCGGAGAGAAAAACCACAAACCATAGCTCAGTTTCTTCCAAGCCCGTGCATTGCTAATATCTTAATTGAGCCCGCCTTACGTAACCTGGCCACGGGATAGTTACCTGCATGAAGGTGTTGAAGCTCATGTTTGATGTGTTCGCTGTAGCGTCGGTCGTACGGGCACGAAACCCCAAATCAAATAATTGTTCTCCACACGCGGTAAGCGTTCGGGATTTCTATCGATATGGTTCAGCACTGGAGATAACCAGCGTAAAATACGTAATTTATCGCGGCTTTAGCTGGCGTGGATTGTACCATATGCTTACACTTTTGCGCTTGCACTTGCACTTTCACATTTGCACTGTTTTTTTTTTCTTGTGGGCTATGTGCTTTACGGCTTTATCCCTCTAACTTTTCTGCAAATACCTCCAACGCGAGCCGCGCCAATGTTTAAGCACGAGAGATTATTTAACACCGCACGCACGCATTGATGGCTTCTAGCCGCGGTTCAGGGAAATGGGTTACACACATGCGGAATTGATTGACATTTACCATCCAAGCAACCACACTCGTAGCTGTCGCTGTTGCCCTGTCCGTGTCAACCCGGCCGACTACGTGATTCATGCGTGTGCGACGCGCTGCGGTTTTTAAAGTTACCGGAGATAAAACGGACAGCGGCACGCGGAACACTCCAAGGGAAGGTTGAAGAAAGTTTTGAACCTTAATTCTCGCGAACCGGCGTCTGCAGGGAGGCGCGACTGGGATGCATTACATCACCTTCGGCTCACTGCTCTCTGGAAGGTGATACGGGTCCTTGAAAGAGCCTGCGACTGCGTTATGCAATAATCAGTTGAGCTGAATGTACTTTTCTTGACTTCTTTCGTTTAAGTGCAGAATGTTGCGCTACCTTCGGCCAAGGACGTGCAGACGCTGTTAAATAATGCACTCATCGATTAATTCTCGCACCGTTCCTCCATCGACGACTTGCGTTGTTCTGGCGGTGAGGATGATCCTCGGCTCGTACGGTTTACCAGCATTCGATCAGCACCAAATTAGCTGCAAAACTTCCTCGGATGCAGTTTTAGCAGCCGCGACCGTTTTGCTCGTGCTGTTCCGCGGGCGTCGTTAACGTTAAGCGGTCGACCGAACTGCTTGCGCAACACCGACCGGCTTTGGATGCTGTTTCTGGCACAAAATCGCACACAAGACCACCATCAAAAGACCGGCGCACAACACCTCACCACCTTACGGCACGCAAACTTGGCTGTCCTCTGAAGGTAACCCTTCCCTCGTCACTCTTTCGGCGGGATTCTCGCGTTGCTTGCGGTGTCGGCACACTCCCCGGCAAAGGCTGTGCATAAACTGACAGTCCGATCGATGCTGGCGGTTGAGTTATATGGGAATTACATAAATTTGCACAACGCTCTCTCGCGCGGTGCTCGCACGCTCACGTACGGCAGCTGTTAGCGAGGAGACACGGCTCGGGAGAGTAGTATGCAGTGCTTCCTGGGCATAATCTTGGAAGAGATTGTTAGTGCGAGCTGTCGCGGGATGCTGCGAGAGCGGATTTTTGCTAAGACGGACCGCTCTCACGGCCTGCTCTTGGTGCTGAGTCACTTGGACTGATCAGCTGTTGCGACTCTCACGGCTCACGAGCACGAGATCTTTCTCGCCGATTCTCAACTCATGGCTCACTGTGCGTTTCTCACCACTGCAATATCGGTAGCTAGTTCATATATAATTTTAAATCCAAATTAATGGTAAATTATAATTTGATTTTCAAAGCTTTGATTGGTAAAGAAACACGGCTTCATACTATTGAAACTAATGTTTCAGAAAAGATTTGTGATGTAATTTGAAAGCATGAATTGAACAAAAAAACAATGCTTTGCATTTCCTTAGACAGAAAAAAATGCATCAAATTTTCCATTTCTTACTGTTAATAAAGTTAAGAATAGTTTATATGCTCCTGGAACAACTCCAAGAGCTGACAGTTAAAAAGTCAAAATTTTACCTACACCTTTCCCTAATACTTATTAGAATGTTAGTATTATTTTAATTTTTTTTAATTTTTTATTACCTTATAAGTATACTTCTTAGAGACAGACGGGTCTATTAGCCTTGTTGTACGGCGATCAGCAACGTTATATCTAAATCAGCAAACCCCAACATCGATTACAAAATTTCAAAATGTGTAACGCTCTTATCTCTGCACTTATCGTTCTAACACTTCTATATTTAGACCTTCAAATTATGGGAGGCCATCCTGTTTCGCAACAACGCCCCAGAAAGCAGAAGAATTTAAAATTCTTTAATTGCGATTCCGGAACCATACGGTTCACACGAAAAGTTTTGCGCTAACTCATTTCATGCACAGTCAACATTGAATCAATCATGTTCATTCGCACTGTATCCTGGACCTACCCGTCGATGTACGTGACGAAGCAAATTCTCCCGCCCATTCCGGCGTTGGTACCGCTTAGAATTGGTTAAAATTTATCGACCTAATCATTGCGGCCCCCTAGCGGCGATTGTAATGTCGGAAAAGTTCGCTGACCATCGATAACAAACATCAATAGGCATCTCTATCCTCTTCTCCTGTGGTACGAGTATTCGTTAAAATTAGAATTTCGTTTTTCTTCGTTTTTTTTTCTATTATTATCATTGACTATTATCAGTGACCTTTCACGATTGGAAAACGATCGATTGGTTCAACCTGGTGGCGCAAAAAAAAAACGTTTCAATCCATTCGACACACATCAGCCTTGCTACTGCTGAAAGCATTGTTATTGGGTCGAAACGTGTTGATTATGTAATCACTATTAATGTTTCACTTGTTCATCCATTCGGTTGTTGGACGCTCGAGAAATAGTTTTTTGCTGATGAATAAAAAAAGTACCTGATATGCAGATTGAAAAAAGGGTAACGAGTGGGCTACAAAGAGCGACAACAAATTACATATCACGAGAACGGGTAATAATGTTGGCGAAACAATCATTATCAGGTTTATTTTTTTGTGCCAACATGTGCAATGCGATAAATTCAAATCCTGTTGGACCCTGTTGTGGTTGATGCACGTTCTGTAGGAAACGTTTTGAGATCTTCTGGTACATTCATTTAATAATATCTCATTTAATCAATCGTGTTATTTTGGATAGATTTTTAAACTTATGAAATGTTGAGTATTTTAAAAGGAATTTTCACGAAGAAAATTTTAAGTTTGTAAAATTAAATTACAATTTGAATTCAATATTTCCCGATCTAAAACACTGGTGGATTAGACGTTGGAATCGCACCGTTCCACTCGGTCGTCCGGTCATCATCAGCGTTCATCACGAGACACAGTTTCGTTGAACCTTTGAAGGAGGTCGTTTCGCATCCGGGAGTCGTCGAGTGCTCGTTATCGTACGGTTGCCTTGCCTCCCGGAATCGGACAGAAGCGAGAAGATGGATCCGCATGTGTTCCACACTCATCTCACCCATGAGGAGTCCCTCGGGCAACGAATGAGATCATGCTTTTAATTGCGACCGATTCTAATCATACCGGCCGGCCGCGTCAGTCCTGTTAATGGCGATCCAACCGAATAGTGGAGCATGCAAACATTGTAAAAATTTAACATCCAGATGAAACTGAAATCACCCTTAGGTAATGATGTTCGGTGTTCGGTTTCCCATGTCCGCGCAGAAGCTAGTTTCGCGAGGCTCGAACAATCGGTTCACGTTGCTTTAAGGGTTGTTTCCAAGCGTCGAGCCCTTAGCCCAGGTTAAGGCCCTTTTCTGGTGTGAAGTTTGCCTTTGTTTGCCGATTGGTTTTGCTCCGCTTATTCCGGTGGCAGCATGGTAGCGCTAACTTACCCAGCTCGAGGCAGCGTCAGCTTGAGGCAGCGACAGCCACAAAAGAATCTAAACAAAAAACCACTCGCCTGATGGCAATCGACATCGCGCGACTCGGTATCAAAAGCAACGAACGATTCGATGAGGTTTTTTTTTTGTTGTCGTTCCCTTAGCCGCAAGCATCGTTCGCCTATCCAGCATTAAGATTGAACCTGCGGTAACCTTGAAGATGCGCCTGAAGTGCGATGGAAAACATGGTGGATTGTGAATTCATGACAGGTCGGCTGCTGTTGGACGATCGAGTAAGCTTTGCTTGAAGGGTACCTCCAGCACCTCCAGAACGATCGTGGATCACAAGACACACGCTGAAGTATCATTAGCCTTTGTTGATGAAGCATTACGAGATAACGGATCCTCAGCTTGAAGTGGCGAGGGGTTTCGTCACAAAACGCCTAATTCCGGTGACGGCGATGTTTGTGGATGTAGCGAAAAGGATTCGATTCATGCACAAAAAAGCTTATCGATGGACACATTTAACTGTAAAAAGCGATTCAATCTCGCCTGATCAAGATTTTAACGCAATTCCTTGTCTTCCTTTTCCGCCTTTTGAAATCCTTATGCAAAACTATGATACTCATTTTATGACCCTCTTTTGAGACGCTTTTGGTCGTGAGCTATCTACGATACAACGTTTCACGCACCAGAGGGTTACAACTAACTGTACCTGAAGTGTAGATTGATCGAACTTACTTCTCAGACTCATCGATCAGATTTTCCGGTTCAGACGATTCCGGTTCGAATTTAAATGCGCCATTAATTAATCATCCATATTTTTTCGCAACGACTCTAGGAAGGAATTTTAAATAGCAAAAGAACAAAAAAAAAAAGATTTGTCACAGCACTAATTACCGCGCTAACGTCGCGATCAATTCATCGATTTCGATTCGTCTCTAAAGATTAGCATCCTATCAGTGGCTGAAGCAAAGCGCCCCGCGCAATCGCCAATACAGACACGTGCACCACGAGCTGCACATGCACATGCACGCAATGCATGCCACTCACATGATCCAGCGTCGACAAAGTGTAGTTTTGTGGGCGCAGAAGTGCATCAATTGAAAGGCATTTAAGCTGCGATGCACTTCCACGTGGCAAATCACGAATGCGACTCGTAGTTACTTCCGTGAGCAATAAAAGCTCATAAAACGCCAGTCGGCGGCCGGTTCAGGTTTTGAGATGAACCTGCGCGAGTTGAGGCGATCTTAAAATAAACACATACCGTTTCGTTAAACTAGTTTTTGGAACAGAAAAGGAACAGTCGTCACCGCTTCCAAACGAGCGCGATCGTTTCACGACTGTGGTAATTTAATTTCCACCTCGCTACCGTGTCAAGTTCAAGGGTGGTTTCGGTCACATAACTAACCGTTGCGAGTAAACTGGAGCAGGCACGAAATAAGAGTGCTCCTGTGCTGGTGATGACAGCAGGCCAAGCGAAGCGAGATGGGCATTAGCACCTCAAGCCATCTCGTAGTATCAGCCGACTTGCCGCACCTGTTCGTATAGATTCCCACTCCCATGACATAACTTGCGTGACCTCCTCCCGGTTGCGTTTGGTTTGCAAATGGGCCCCTGTCGGACGCGCTTTTATGCAAGCCACGGGGAAACCGATTGCTTATGCGGGTTGTTTTCAGCGGGAAGTAGATTTGAATGTCACAACAGTATGTTGAAAGTGACATACGCAGCGGAGGTTGGGGAGTGGAAAAGATAATGGAGATATTATTCCTGCCAGTAAGTGAAATGGAAAACGAATCGTGAGTATGAAACGTTATGATGTCTTTCCGCATTAATGGTATCGATTGCTTTGAAATTACTTGAAGGATACTTTTCATGGTTCCTGTAAAATTGATTACAATCTTTTTAGTATTAATTTCATAGTATTAATTTTTCTCTATTATTCCCAAAAATATTAAGAACAATGCATTATAAAAGCTGGAAAT
>JXXA01010872.1:0-22553 GCA_000956255.1 Anopheles punctulatus | reverse complement strand
CTCTTCTGAAACGATCGGGGTCGCGTTCAGCAGCAGCCGCATCCTGCTGAAGAAGACGTACCATATCGAATGGCAAATCCGTCCACAGGGGCCCAGAAGCTTCGTCTACGATGCGGTGGCTTTAATTGGGACCGCCGCGTTTGCCCCCTCACCGGGAACCCTAGCCGCGAAGGTGATGGAAGCCAATTAATGGGAAGGGAGCTGTGGTGCAGATATTGCGCGGCAGCTATCGCAATAATTGCTGTCCATGATCGATGATAGAACAGAGGAAATGTGACTGTGGAAATGGGTAATCGGAGACAATCCCGTGACGAGTGGGATCATTTTGTTGTTGTTTTTGTTGCATGGCATCTAGAGAAAAATAGGATAAAAGAATGGGTGACGGATGCCACTTTATTCGATGCAAAGATGGACCTCACGGAAACAGAACAAGGAATAAACAAATAATTGTTATGATTTTGTAATCAGCTCAATAGTCTTTCTACAAAAAAAAAAACAAAATCATTCTTATCCAAGTTTTTGTTGATCCTTCTAATGCCAAATATCACTCTTTCCTTCACTTTCCAAGCCGTACGAATTGAGCCCCAATAATGGTAACCGGCACAGACAAAATCACCCTTTATCGACCAACTAATTGTCATTAGTGTACCGGAATGACGCTATTGCGCTTGCCAGTTTGCATTGTGCAGAAGCATTTTCATTCCTATTTTCTGCCCTCCGGTGAAGGAAAAAGAACTCTCCCACGCCTCTGCAAAGTCCAAAGTCATGACCTTTCATTCAACAGCAGCAAATCCCGTGCTCGCCATCTCATTATGTCCAGTCCAATTAAGCGGCGGACGACCGGCACCGAGCCGGCATGGCCGCACGAGTGGCTCCAAATCAACCTGAGTGGGGTCTGGGATTCAACGGGGAGCCGGCACTGGGAATCATTTCCAAAATCACGGATTGGCGACCGCGCTGTCGGCGACGGTCTGGAAATTGTTTCATATTTTCCACCCACAAACCCACAAAGGATTCGTTCCTATATTTTGCCCCATTTCTAGCGCACCGGGTGCTACGTGGAAATGCTACTGCCATAGGGTTTTACTTTTGTTTTCAAACAGTTTCGCACGAGAGCGGTGGTGCCATTTGCCGCCTGAACTGGTTTGCAGTTCCTCGTTCGACCCGACGAGCTCGTGAGTCTAATTTCTGTATCCGAGCTCGAAAAGCTCGATGCTGACACATTGTTCGCGGCTTGTGTGCTTATCAAAAGTCAATATCTTTCTTAACTGTTGCTGCTGCTGCTGCCGTCGGTGGAGCCACGGTTGCAGCCGCGAAATGAAAGCGAACAAACGACTGGGTGCATCTTAGTGCACGCTAGACGCTGCACTGCTTCGGAAGGCATTAGACTGCTGAAGGTGAAAAAATCGTGATGCCGTATGAAATTTAAGCTAATAATAAAAGTAAACACAAAATTCAATGCAGCCCCACGGACCGTCCCGCCGCCGTGGGAATTCTCTCACTTGCTGCCACGGAAACGGGTGGAAAAATACCACGAAAATGGAATCCTCGCCGGGGACGGTCCAGTCGTGGTGCCCTTTCGGCAGCAGCTGTCCGGTTTCGCTGGTGGTAATAATAAGCGCAGTCTTCTCCCAACCTGCCCTGGAAAGCACACGCGAAAGTGGTGCCAGTTTTCGCGCGGGAAAAGTTCAACCCTTCATAGGCACACGGAGCAATCGATCTCAGCACGATCCCAGTCGAGGGGGTAGTGCGGTGGAGGCTACCTCTGTTGCAGGTGATTACATATGCAACTGCAGAACATCAGCTGTGGCTAATTTTATTTACCTTCCTGTGTCCGTGAGTCTGTAAGGTACCAAATGAGCTCGGCACGACAAGAAACGTGGCCTGAATGGAGAGTTTTTTTTTTGTACAGTAAAGTGCTTGAACCCGGTCATATGCTATGGTTGACTGATTATTGCGTTCAAAACGTGATACTCAGGAAAATGATTTTAGGAAAGAGAAAGAGAGAGTATCTGATTTGGAAAACCTTCATCACCAAAGGGGCTTAAAGAGTTTTCGCAAACAACATCGTGCGTCACTTTCTCTCTAAAAAGTTTTTTTAAATAATTTATCATGATGTTATTGGCCATTTAACGACAAAACTATAAGTTACAGGAAACTATAAGGAATAAGTCCTTACTTATTCCTTACTATTCTATACCACTTATACTAGTTCCTAAGTTTAACAATACAACCACGGGCTGCTTCGTCACGCACCCAGGAAAACGAACCAATAAATATGTCTCATATTCATTCTGCCCCCATCAATTACCATCAGATGATTATCGATTTCATGCGTTATTACACCTTTCACCTGAGCATTTGCTACTTCATTTTTCACGCTGTGCTCGAGCACGCACAATATTCAATTATAATTCCGCAAGCTTATGATTTGAAATTAATTTACAATTTAGTTAAGACACTGCATGATCAAGTTGTTAACCTCATTGTGCGTGATTTATACCATCCTTGTGCATGTGTTGTGGCTTACGATTTGAAGATTTAATAAGAAAACGATGTGTTTTGTGCTGGAGAGGGTTGTCTTTCGGTACAGTAACTGTAAGTTGATGATACCGTTGGTTCTAATATTATCACATCTTGTTTCTCCACTGCTGTACTGACCAACATCGACAACTTATACCTTAGGTCAGCCAGGTATGTGTGTGTGTATATACGAAACCTATTGTGCACTGCTGGGAAGCGCCATTTCTTGCGACTGTTCTCGTAAAGATCAAAAGACCAGCGTTCAAGTAGCGCTCGAGCGCCTAAAGGATTGGCGCGGCAAATTGATAAATTCCGTCCGCAAACGGTTCGGGAACAAAGTAGCAAACCAACCGCCAGTGAGTGCAACGTCCTCTTCCGGGGGCCCTTATGGTTCCCTATTCGGACCCGGGGAGCATAATGCTCTGGATGCATTTTCAATAATCCCATGTCGGGTGGATGCGGAAGGCTGGTGTCTGAATTATGGCAGATTTTTATCGCAAGTGTTAAATATTGCACACCTTCACAGCTGTTCGCCCGGGAAGCCCATCATTATCACATTAAATTTATAGTTCCCCACATCCCTCCAGTGCACCCGGCACTCGGTGGGGTGCAGGTGAGCTAAACGCTCGCGTCAGTGGATCGCAGCCAGCCCATAATTGACGCCCGGGTGGCTAGCTAGCGTACGCTAGCGAAAAACGTTAGCACTCCTAGTGACTGCTCCAGAAGCGAGCTTCTTCTGGCGTTCGAGATGTTCGTTCCAGCAGGTCCGATCTGATCCGATCGCTCGAAATAGCGTGACCGCAACCGTTGGTAGCTGCTCCATCACGAGCGCGAGAGGGGTAACTCCGGTGCAGCGAGCTGCAGCGAAAGATAATCGAATTGATTGCACCGACCCCGGGGTCTCCCTTTTCGCCCCGCGCTTTTTGGGGTCGGTCAACGTGAGCCTGCTGGCTTGGGCGCACTTGAAGTCACTTAAACCAACCAGCCTGAAAGCAGCTCGGTTGCAGGGGGACACTACAGCCTCACTTCGTCATCATCATCGTCGCCGTCGTCGTCGGCGTTGGAAATGCGTGTCTTATGAAGCTGCTGATGTTGATGCTGATCGAACGATCCTTGGCGTATAAAGTGTTGGCTGCTTCTTGAGGGCTATCGAGCTGCCATTAGGTGCACAGGTACAATCGTTGTTATTATTATTGTTATTACCGATATAAGCTAACGGTTTCACTAATTTTAACGGTCGTGTAGCGTGCATCACCTTGAAGGATGAGCGTGATTTACCGGACTCTGGAATCTCGTTTCTGACCGCTCCGATTTGCGTTCGAAACTTCAGCCACCCGTTCAGATAACAAAGCATGAGCAGGAAGTAACATTTTTAACTGCATCATATTTTTAAACCACATTACAATTTGATGTCTTTGTACCATATCTTGTCAAAAACAGCTCACCAGGCAGCTAAAAACTTGTGTGAATAATTAATAATAGAACTATCACTCTGTCAAATTAATCTGACATGAACAGCTGTCGATGGTATGAGCGCTATGCATCAATCGCAGTAAGAGATGCATGTAAAAGCAAATCGTTGAACATGACGATGCATCCCGAGGAAACGGCTAGCTATGAAAACTACAGCAAAAAAACCGACTTTATTAAGCGCAGTTTTTGCTGCCAATAATTTCGCATACACCCTCTCCGGCCGGTTTAGTTTCACAAAGCTCAATCATAAATGTGAAACAACCTATTGCGTGATGTAAAACACACGGCGAAGCAAAACGAACACCCCGACGCGGTGGGAAGAAAGCGGGAAAGTGGTAATCATTGTTTGACGCGTGGCCTCGCCACGTAGGTACATCCGTTCGGTCCACGCTTGGTCCATCCAACTTCATTCACTCGCAGCTCCACGTCCCAGCGCGGTCGGTTCTCTTTGCCGGGCAAAACAAAACGAAAGGAAAAGAAAAAAGAAACTGGGCACAATTTGAACGCACAACAACAAAAAAGTGTGGGGATGGAAAAAAAAAGTTCGAAAATAACATGTACGCATACATGAAAGGTAATAATAACAAGTTACCCATGGTGCGACCCCACCGATAGGGACCCCGCAACTTGTCAGGTCAGGCAAGCGCAGTGAGAGGCGCAGAAAAAATAGACGGTTTTATAGGAAATGACACAATGAAGTCAGATGTCCATTGTATGTAAAATAATGTGATTAAAGAGAGCTGGGGCAAGCGTGTGGAGACACGCGAGTCACACCGTACGGCTCCGGCTTTTGACATCAACGACAGCAACGACGACGACGAGCACGGTCGAAGATGATGAAGACGATGATCGCGACCAGAAATTGAAGGGAGTGGACCGACCAACCGACCGATCCAGCCCTCGGCCCGGGCCGAGATTTCGCTCCGGATGAACGAACGGCTCCGAGCCAATCCATATCGTACCACGTACCCCTGATCGAATGGTCCGGCTTCGGGTAAAAGGGAGAACATAATCGACTCTGGCGACCCAACCCAGCGCGTTCCCATTTACAGTGGGTGGCGGCAGCCAGCAAACCCACCAACAGGGTGGGGAAAACGTGCAGGAGGTCAGAGGGCACCGTGTGGAAACAAAGCGATCGGTTAGAACTTTCGTAGAAGAACCAAACGGGCGTAGGCGTTCAATGGGTCCGATGGTTCCTCCCTCCCGTGGAGGATTGGAGGCTGTGCGGATCGACCAGACCGAGAACAAGACATCGGAAGATCGTCATGTCCGTCTCGTGGCATCCCAAGATGAATGGGCACTTCACTTGACTTCAATGGGTGTGTTCGACGCCATTTGGATACATTGCGTCTTTTTTTTAACTTAGCTCATTGTATTTCCTCCTGCACAGTTTTCTGAGCGATAGCTTCCGCCAAGGT
Source organism: Anopheles punctulatus (assembly GCA_000956255.1). Lineage (NCBI taxonomy): Eukaryota > Metazoa > Arthropoda > Insecta > Diptera > Culicidae > Anopheles > Anopheles punctulatus. Next base: position 17,139 of record JXXA01010872.1, on the reverse strand, counting down.
GTGGAATTTTCTTCCAGAAACTAATGTTCGGACTTCTCAAGCTTCATGAATGAACCTTATGGAAGATGTGTATGTAAGGAGTTGTATAGGATTTGTAGAAAGAAGTTGCTGTTATGTTTATATAATATTGAGTTACCTGTAGCACTGGTACGATCATTATCATCATCCTTCGCGTTGTTTTCGAAGCATGAGAATGTCGTCTTGCTCTACATTATTTTCAAAACAATGGTCAAAAGCCGTTTATCAGTCCATCGATGTCACCGATCGGAAAAGCTTGTTGTTTGCAAACATTTGGTTCCACATTGCGTCTCGTATCAGCTTGGGAACGATCTGGCAGGAGTGCATCTCAAGTTCGGCCTTTCTAACTTTCTTACATGGTGGCATAAGCTTTCACCGTGCATCCTCTCCAAGGAACAAAGAGTAATCACCGATCCATCATCGCCCAGTGCAGCCATCATCGACTCATCACTAAACTCATTGAACTTTCGGTCCACCGGTCTCGCCTACATCGGTTCGGGATGGTTTCCGCCTTTCTTGAAGCCGAGATTGCACATTCATTTACATGTTCTGCACTAAGGTACACTGCCGTTTGACAAGGCTCAGCCTTACGTTCCTATTGGTATGGTACGCAAGTCTGTGCGAGAGTGTTTGCGATGCAATAGAAAACAGGATTCCATTTTTTTTGTGTTCTCCCGACAATGCTTTGTCGAGTGCCACTTTTCTCTGGCTAATAAGCGTAATTTTCTCTTGCCTGTTGCCGCGAACGAGGACCCCGGCAGGACCTCTTCCAACTGATGCTTATCGATCTTCTGGTGCTTTTTTGTGTACACCAAGGCAGAATTGCACAAGGATCGCGTTGGTTTTCTCAGCAGGCAAACACGGTGAGAAACCGGGATTGGCCAATTTCGGTGACAAAGAACACTTCTCTCCGATTTCACATCCATCCATGCGCTTCGGTCAGAGGCGTAGGTAAAGCTCGGGTCACAATTATTTACTCCTTACATGGAACCTGGGTACGAGAATCCCATCCACCTTCGCGCGGAGCACATGAGAAGAAAAGATCGTTTGTTTTCACAGGAGAGTGTCATTATGCCGACTAATAAGGATAACGTTAATAAGGATTATCCTTCTGCAGGGCTGAACTGTGCAATACGATCAAAAAAGAACGTGAAAAAGGCGAGTGCTTGGAAACAGAATTGCGCAGGACCGTTCCAACAAACGACTGGCCGGTGGTCTGTTCGACATCGGGACCATTTATGTTGGTGACAATCGGCCTCATCCATGCCGTTGGACGTTCGATTATGATTATGAACAAAAATGATTGAGCAGTTTGTACAGTTTGGATTTGCTCCACTCCGAGATCGCATCATCAATCATACGAACGATTGTACCACCGACAACTGACCAGAGATTTGGACGTACAAAAAAAGCGCAATTGTCGATCGCGCAACAAAAGCGTTCTTGCAATGGTCCGCACTAGCAAGCTTCGGAGCTGAAAAGTGTCCGGCGACGATGACGAGGTGAAATTTCGTTCATTCTTCTTTTTGGACTAAGGATTCATTTCGTCCTCCCAAACCGACTGGAACGAACAGAAATTAATGGGAAAAGCTGGCTCGCTCACCTTGCTCGCGTCCGTTTGGAAAACGGTCCATCGATCGATCGATCTCGGTTTTAATTCGCATCCTTAGCCGACTGTGAGCAGTCAGCTTTGGTAGGTTCGATGATGAGGTCCTTTTTGGGTCGGTTGGAGATTTTCGATCGCTGCGCGTGACTTGCAACATTTCTCTCCGTTGTGGATCGATTTTCACCTTCGTCTTTCCTTTGGTCCTGCCTAATCAAAACGGCCCAATAGTCATCAGCCAAGCGCGAAGGTCCGGTACGAACGGACGAGACGGGAAAACATTGCGAAAGGTTGGGCGGAATGATAGAGCCGGCGGTAGCGGTTGAGTGAAAATATTTATTCAACCGGATTCTTTACGCATTCGCTGGGCCGCCGTGAGCTCGTCCTGAAATTTCATTAATCAAACGCCGGAGAAAACTACCGCCAAAAGCCGCGCAAAGCTTCGTATCGATTCCCGTCACGGTTCGAACGCTGCTCCATACTCGATCTTGGTGTGTTTGTATGTGTATTGTTTATATACACCTGGGGAACTTGATCTCAAACTTTTCTGCTATGATTTCCTTCCCACCCCTTCTCCATCAAACGGTGGACGCGTCCTGAACAAAAAAAAAATCGCTTTATCGGCTCACCGGTTCGGGTAAGCGATGGCTGCCGGTTGGCTCGGCACCATGGCCTCAACATTTTTGCTGCTGCAGTTTCGCTTTTGTGGCTTTTGTGTTCACCCGAACAAATCGTTTCCACCCGGCGTGCTGGACTCGCGGGCAGACGATAATGAGTTATTACTGCTAAATTGAACACTTTGGTGGTTTCTGGTCTTCCCGAGGCTGTGGTGTCCGGATTACCATAATCTGCACACCGGCCGCGACCGATGGTGAAAGATTCGATGCTGCCGGTTTGCCGTTGAAAGGAAAAGATGCCGGAAAGCGCACAACCAAGAACGATGACGCTGAACGGGAGAAATGGTAAATAAATCAACCAAACTATAAACTATCGATCTTATGGCCGGTGGCAGTTTTGTGGCTGGCAGTCTTCCGTTCGACCACCGACCGACTGACCGCGATGCCGTTTATGCTTTGAACGTGAAGTAATAGATTTACAGCGTGCCGCAGCCGTGCGGAGAGAGGAATCATAAAAAGAGCGTAATAAAACCCAAGTGAAGTGTTTTGAATATAATTGAGATAAACAGCAGTGTCCGTCGAGGGAAAAATATACTACGATGAAATTGAAAGCCAGATTATTAACACTTTTTTTTACTATTTTGGAGCTAGTTAGTTTTATATATGAAAATGTTAAAAGCTATTTGAACAAATGTACTATTTTTTTTATAAGGAAATACTTACGGGTTTGGTGAAGCAAAAATATCTGCACGATTTATAGATTACATCTCGCTTCCTCCGCTCCATCACTATCGACGAAGACCATCAGACTGCTACCAGCTGTGTCGTCTTCGATAGAACGACGAAGTAATCACTGGACAAGATTGCATTTATTGATTCAATTTTCTAGCTTCTGCAAAAAACGGCTGTTCGTCACTTTCAGCCAGGATGTCGTGAAAGTGTCATTTTTATAGAGTTCATAACATCATGCAACAAAACCGTTTCAACAATTATCTAACACCATCCGATCTAGACGTTTCCTGTCAAAACTGCCGGACCAGAATTCGAGCCCAAGGTGTCGAATAACGTAGATCAATCATACAGCTTTCGAAGCCGATCGAACCGGTCGGTAACTGCACCCAGCCCGCTTCGATCGTTTTGTTTGAAAAGGACGGGATGAAGCGACATCGAGAACATGAATATCATCCTTGCCCTGTGCCTGAGGTGAGACCGGAGTGACTGCCAAACGAGCGCGAACAACAAAAAAACCTCACACCGTGTCGCAGTTGTGTCACTAGGGCAGGACGGAATGCGGGACGGCTCTCGAAATGAAAAATCACAACCTTTACGGCATACCGTTGCAAATTCCGGCCCCGGCAGCACATTGCCTTTCACCCGGCAAAAGGTGCGCATATGCGTGCCTATCGTCGTCTGGGCTGCATTTGAATTCATCAACGACGCACGGTTGCACCGGGCGGAGATCAGCGTCAAAATGTTGCACATTCTATCCCCGGTATGTCCAAGATTGCTCCCGAGCCCGTACATCAGCTGTGTCGTGAAGATGCGCCAACCAGACCCAAGTGGCGACCTTTAGCAGTGGAGATCAAAGCGTGAGCGTGGAGAGGCACGGGAATCGGGCACGTAACGTAAAATCGCGTGGCCGGACGGCACGATCCCCAATTTCGTTCACGCTTTCCGATCAACGTCAATTTGTACTCGCGAAAGTTGGCTTCTGCTCAAGGGACATCGCACCGCCGCGTGCCGGGAAAGATGACGTTCACGATGACACGTTGGAGGCGCTCGTGCGACGACGCCAACGACGACGTTTGATGATGTAACCGATTTGCGAAGTGCTGTAGGTCGCCGGGAGTCGTCGACAGAATCTTGCGTCGAAGGGCCTCCTGGACCTAGACGGCGCACTGGCAGGGGAATCGGAATGACCCTCCTTGACACTGACTCGTACAGATACCATGCATGCGATAGAAAGGGTATCTGGCTCGCGGGGTTTGCACCTTGCACTGATTGCCATTTCTACATTTGGGCTTGGGCTTGATTTCGTACCTCACGAAAACATCCATTCGACCCTCGCCGGTCACGTACCAGCGAAAGGGCATAGTGCCATCGCGGCCTTTCTAATTCGCAGAAGGTGACATCGGTTATCAGCCCAATTCGGCTACAAGCAACAAGGCTCATATGATCTGAAAGACAAGAAACAGATGCTCAGGATGCATCTTCGGAAATTGAAATCGAACAGGTAAACCGAAACACAATGTCATAACTATTTGTATTGCGATATCCGTGCACTTTTGTGGACGAATCGAATTGAACAAATGTCGCGAGAGGCTTGTTTGGAATGTCGTGCTTGTCGTCCTCGCTCACCTCACCGCGGCTGCACACGGGCTGCGTCGGGGTATTCCCAAACTCAGTCAACAGCAGCCGCTTGAGCAAAGTCAAAGGGAAAAGGTCATCCTAGAAGGGCGACGCTGAGGTAATTTCAGGCATCAGTACACAGTTGAGGTTTTTGTCTTCTTTGTGGTTCGCTCAATTATCCGCGGTACTTAGTCCCCGGTCGGGGTTGTAGCGCAGAGGTAACATGAGCTATATTTGATTCAGCGTTCAGCCTAGAAACGATGGCGAGTACTCCGCTTAATGTCCGCTAAATCTCGCAACGGCAGGTACAAAACATCATCATGCTCATCCGATGCGAATGGACGGCATGACGGGGCCGGTAGCGCACCGGAACGTGATCGCGTATTGTCATCATAATTATGTCCGTCACCGCAAAAGAAAATCTGCTCTGGTTTCGTTTCCTCCACCCTGGTCCTGCTTTCTTTTGCCTAGCCCGTATGGTGGAGGTTGTTCGCGCTTCAGATAAAACCACTCGCTACGAACGACTGGATTAGAGAACGAGAAAAAACGGAAAACGACGACAACCCTTATGTCCACGAAGAAAAACGCGTCCAAGACACACCCTGGAACCCTCTGGACTCGGCGATTCCGATGACAATCGGTCGATGCGTGTCGCTAAAGCGCGCGCACACGCCGGCTGTGCGCTATGCTCGGGCACACTTAGCGTGATCACAAACCCGGAACCATCACCGGTCCAATTAAGTTGGAGGAGCTGGAAACGGACGCGACGCTAAGACGCTAAATCGATGTCTGAAGAGGTAGGTGTTGGAGGGTCCAGCAGGCCCAGCGAGCAGTGGACAGACTGCATTGTTCAAAAACTGTTCCGCTGGACAGTGGATCATTCTATCGAATGCAACACACTTGAAGAAGAAACAAAATCGGGAGTCATCTAAGTAGCCGTGAAATTTTTCACCGAAAATTCAGATTTGTTATCCATGCTATTGAGAAAGAACTGTCGCATGCAATGAAGGCAACTTAAAACAACAGTTAGCATAAACGCTTTCTTCCTGCGTGCTGCTCTTGATTCTGGCCATCTTTATCCGCGACTACGCCGGCACGCAGCCGCTTCATGGCCTATAGTGCCGTTGCTTTTCCTGCTGGTGGTTGCTTTGGGAAATTAAGTGGAAAATAACCGCACGACAACTGTCGACGCCGGCACTGGTGCACGCGAAGCCGTCGCGATTCCGGGAGTGCTTTTGCAGCTAGCTGGGCCGAGGTCAGTCAGGTGCGAACAGTTTGCTGGTGCTGGTTGAGATGTCGCCGGCCGCGATGAGGATCTGTGCGCCGTCAGGCGTTACGCGGCAGAAGCAAAACAAAACGCCGACGAAAGAAATAATGGAATGTCATATCGCGCCGGGCGGGGGTATGCAAGTGTGCGCTCGCGCGTGCTCTCACAGCGCATCCAAAAACACCTTGACGACAAGGCAAAAGGCGAGCAATTCAATCGTTGTAATTACCGATGATTGGGGTTGCCGCAACTATGCTCCCCAGACGTGTTCGTAGATGAAAGCCTCCTCAGGTGGCGATTGCCCATCGAGATGCCGTTGGTTTTAAGCTATTTGTTGTATTTGTGTAGCTCTCTTCGTGCCGCTTATCTTGTCGCACTTTTCAAACGCCACTAGATGGCGTTGCTGACAGCTCGATGATAGCTAGTTGGCAGTGGATGGATGATCCAGAAGGGACCGAAAACAAACATTGTCAGGCTCACAAACGTACGCATTAAGCTCGCCGTCGCACCGAAAACCAACTCGAACTAATCGCACCTCATTTCTGGACGAGCAGATTTCGAGGCGTCGTAAAGGAAAGGTGAGATTTTTAAATTTGGGGTAAGTTTTTGGAGCTTCTATGCACCGATTTTCCGGTCAATTTCCCGGCGGCACCTTAGACATGAGGCTACCGGTTTGCGTAAAGTTACCGCTAGCCATGGGTGGCTGCAGAGAAGGTGCTCTATGGAACCGCAGTCACCGTCAACATCATCATCATCATCATCAGCTTCAGCAGAGGCAGTGGAGCTCGCGCATCTTGGCGTGTCGGTGAGTCATTGTCCCCGGTGCCTGCAGCCCACGGGACTGACGAACGGCTTTTAATTGACCACGCAAATTGTAGGCAGTTTGGTGTGGCGGGTAATGATCTATCACGGTGTCGGTGCGGTAGTGGAACATCGGTACCATACGGTGGCCGCACGGTGGCGGTCGTGCGTTGGACTAGCCCAAACTCCTCTTCACTGCAGGCTTGGCCCAAGGCGAGTGGCAGCCCTGTTGACAGCATTCAGCGAGGCGTACACCGTCGAGATGGGGACCAGAATCTGCACGGGACCATCAATAATAACCTTTTCCGTTCTGCTCTGAACGGTAAATATCAAAAGATCAGATCGGGAATCGGGCTCGAGGGTCCGTCGGACGCCGGGCAAGGTGGTGGGTTTCCGCGTCGCGAGTAATGCCTCTTCTTCTGCGCTGTGTACGCGTGTTCATCCTCCCGCGCAATCGATCTCGCAGGCGAAATTCAGTCGAACGCTCGTCGAGTCTAGTTTTAACCGAGAGCATCATCAGCGTTGCAATGTCTGACTCGTTCGGAGGAGCATCTGCAGCATCGCCAATTCGACGGCTGATCACGACGCCGATCATCAGCCCTCAATTCTGTCGTCGCAATAAGCACATTCCCTTTAGTGTGGCGACACTTTCCCGCTCTTCGAAAGCTTTCGTTGGCGAATGAAGCCATTCTGGAAAGGTTTATCGAGTATCTTTATGGTTTTACTTCTGGCATTTTTGTCCTCATTTTGGGGTCTTTATTGTACTTTTGAGTCTAGAAAACTTTACTCATTTGAGGAAATGATTTGTGCAAATAAACGAATCAAATATTTATCTTATAAATTGCTTCGTAAAGTATTTAGCAACCGTTGAGCTATGATTTCTTCTAATCGCTGTGTAGAGATCATCAACGATGAACGCGATGATAAATGGTGTCTCGACGGGAACGACGGTTTATTTATCCAAATTGCAACAGTATCGATTAATATTGTGTGCCTACCTTTTTGCCTCACGGCAGGCAGGCATTCCAATGGTGCAAGCACACAAACGACAGAAGTCATAAACGATTCGATTGCAGTCGAACTTATGAAAGGAATATCAGCGATTGCTTAATTTGCTTCCGTAAATAGGCAACAGGAGGGTAGTTGGCAGCAAAAAGCTATCTCTGTGTCATTTTTGCAATCAATCTTGTAATGTGGGTAATAATGGAGAGGTGTTATTTATTGTTAAGGTATAAGAATGCGTAAAACATTACAGCAAATTGAAAATCTCTACGACTCGGGTTCATACGAACCCGGTCTTTCGGGTTCAAATGATAACAATTATGCGCGCATTGGTTTTTATTTCTTATTTAATGTTTCTAACATAACTTTAATGGGACAGTATATTTTAAAATTTAAAGACTTAAAGAACTTGAAGTGTTCTACCACAACTATTACCCTTCATTGATGCCGTTACGTTCATTCAAATAGTTCCTACGACAAGAGCATATTTCATTCACTAAAGATAGAGCTCCTCCTCCGTGGAAAGGAAACCGAAGCGGTCCAGTTTGAAAATGTGTTCAATGCAGGAACCTCACCATGCGGTCAGGAACGACTTGCGATGCTTATGTGAAAACAAAATCTCAGCGAAATCTCTCCGGCCTCGATTTCAGTGCCCGGCCGCGTTTGTGCCGATTAATTTATGCCATCGTCATAAATTTCTAAATAATAACGATCATCAACCCGATCATGATCATACTTTGGAGAGCGTGCGCGTCTCCATCCGACCGGTCGCCCGGTCGTTCGGTCCCACAGCGCTAAATGATCATTACCGGAACGGGACGCCGTTTGGGTTCGTTCGTCGTCTGGGTTGGTTAAGTGAATCTGGCTCCTCTCGCCGGGCGCTTCGATGCGATGTAGTATTTGGATGTGCTCACATGCACACACCCTGCCTCGATCGAGCATCTTGGGTCTGTGTTTTTTCCCTTTCGTTTCTTTTTCTTTTTGCTGAAAACTCCGTTTGAGGAGTTTTTATTTCTCCGTTAGCGAAGTGGTGCGATCGCGCTCACGAGTGTGTTGGTGGTAATGATTATTGCTAATGCATATCCGTCGGCCCCTACGAAAGGCAACCCCACCCCACACGCACACACACACGCTCATTGCGAAAGGAATCAAGGGACTCTACTCGGCATGTTTGTTAGCCATATATCACTAGCTGCTGCGGAGATCGTCTCGGGCGTCAAATGTACCGCGCCGCATCACGGATGCGTGCGCCGTCGTGTTGTTTGCACCCTTCTTGCATATTTTTTTCGCCGGTACATCCGACAATAATAATCTTACAATGCAATTGCGCGTGGCATCAAAATTTTTAGAAGGAAATCCAACCACACAGATCCCACTGTCGCGACGTTAGCTGATCTCGGACCCCTGACTGAGTCAGGCTCGGTTTGCCGGCCGAGAGTAGAACCGTTGGATATGGGTTGCGCAAATAAAAGAAATGAAAACCACGGCACGTACAACCACGCAACTCATTACAGAACAGACCTAAAATTTCCTCCCCCGGAGTCCAATGGCGGTGGTCTTTGACTGCGAGTGTTTGCGATGTGTGTACTTTGCGCAAGAAGAGGTCTAGCCATGTTATAGCAGAGATATGTTTATCCCATAATAATTATTATTTGTATCGTCGCTAGGTTAGAGTAACGTATCTTTTAATTTATCAATAAATTTTAATTTAAAATGTTTTTGTTGTTGTTAAATTTGATCAAATTTCCTTTATTTATGTTCGATGTTATTTATATTTATTTTGGCACTTTATTTTTCTTTTAATCATCACTAACCGATATTAACACCTTGCTTCTATAGAGAGATAGGGAGAGAGAGAGAAAGAGAGAGAGATAGAGAGTCAAAATGAGAATCAGATGAACAATTACTCATTTATTTTATTTATTCTAATGATTTATTTTATTTTAACTATTTTGCAGTACTATAATAGATTTATTTAGAATATTTTGTTCAATATGATAGTTATAATTTTGAAACAAAATTCATCAACTACTACCTTTTTCAAGAGCACCGGTAGTCATTTACCAAGAACGAAGCATAATCTTTTGTCTCATTCTGTCCTCCATTTTTCAGCATTCGGCTTTCGAGGAAAATTGCCCAATTCACTTGAGAAGACCAAATGATGCACCAGTATGTACCATATCCGGTGGGCTAAAGCACATATACTCATGCACGCACACACAAAAGCATGTCCGAGAGAAAAGAAAAGACCCCCATTTTAAGCGCTAGGGTAACGGTGCATCATTTAATCATGAGACGATATGGACCGAATGTGGACATCATTCAAAGTTAATGTGCCTGCACGTTGACATCGGCCGTATTTCCCTGTGAACCGGGCATCCTACGCCCAACTTCCTTGGCGCTCAGGACGAAGGATTAGTGTGGGCAGAGCAAACGGGGTAGTGAAAGGAAAGGAAACGAACGGAGCGTCCGTGTCTTGTTGTTTTCCATCCACTTCCACTCCCGGAGGACAACGCACTTGCACACTGTCCACGCCGTAAGGGTGAACATGTTTGAGTGAGTGCATCGATGCACTTATGCACCGGTGCGTTACTGGTGCATTTCTTGTGGCTTCTTCTTGCAAAGGGGATATAAAAATATCTCCACGCTCCAAACGGCACGGCCGTACACGGGAACGATGGAATGGAACGGGGTTTTTCTTTCGTTTTTCCTTCTTTTTACACTCACACACGAAGACACCAGTGTCACTACGAAGAGGAGGAAGAGTAGGAGGCAAGGTAAAGCGTTTGGCCCCCGTTGGCCTCCGGCATGTGACGGGAGGTGTATATGTGTGTACGTGTTTTTGTTGATTTTCCCATTCGGTTGTTACCATTTTTAAACCAGAATGAAGCTTGGTCCACGCTGCCACATCCGACGCACACTACCATACCTAGCACGTTGTCATCGAAAAACAAAACAAATGCATCGAACGATGTGAAGAACGCACTGTGCACCGGTGGTAGTGGTGGGAGCAAAAGTGAGGCAAAAACAAAAAAAAAGAACCAACCCCTCCTAAGGACAGTATGGGATGCAATGCAGTTGCAGTTGCAGGAAAACTGCAGCTCACAACACGGTCGATGCTACCGCTGACGGATGCCTGGGTGACTTTTTAGCATCCAGTCCACCCAAATCGTACCGTGTCCTGCTGCCTTCACGCCGGATGGACACAGCGCCGATACGGGAAGCGTACGGAACCATACGGAGTGCACATGTGCATTTCATCGCTTCACCGGTCGCGAGTGCGAGAAGCAGCGCACAGCCAGCCTCTCCCAGACCGGACCAAGCGGAAGCTGGCGGCGATCCCGAGCGTCGAGCGATTTTCCTCTCGCCGTCCGTCCGTTCGGTGGCTATTTCAGGGCGAGTTTCGTTGCGTTTCGAGACAGTTTTCGCTGCCCGTCTTGGCGTGAAATCGGAAACCATCGCTTCCCGTTGTCCTTTTTTCTTTTCACGCACACGGAATTCGATTTCATTTGTGTCTATTCTTGTGACGGTGTGAATCACGCGGGCTTCCATCGTTTCGTGACCGCTTCGAGACGGGTGGCGTGTGGGAAAATGGAACTAATAGATGGTTCGATTGGCATTGCGGTTCATAATCGACTGTGAGTCACAGTTTAGATTGAAGCTGGCTGAATTCTACGCAACAAAGCGCTGATTAACAAGTTATTTGAGTAATAAAAAGAAAATTATGTTCCTGCCATCTAAAAATTAAAAAAGCATCGTGTGTTTTGTCTCATAACGCAACGCTACGTAACGTACCCCGGCACAAAATGGAAGCGAAAAAACAACGCATCGCAAATGTCACTTTCAGGAAAATTGCATAAATTATAATGCACAAAGCGCGTGTGTCACAAGCCGTCGACCGGTCGGTCGTACGTCTTTTGCACTTTTGATGCAATCTGGAGCTCTACCGAGCTGCAATCTGTTCGACCCCGCAAGGCTTTGCTGCAGCAGAGGGGCCGCCGCATTTTTAAGAACAGAACCGCGAATGAATGCGTTACTTACAGGTCTCCAACATTGGCATAGGAACGAAAAAAAAAAACAAAAAAATTGGTAAATAAAAAGAAACGCAGCCGAAAAAAGCAGGGACTCTCGATGGCTTTATTATTTGATTCGCCTGGCGTGCGTGCGCGTGCACAATTCGCGTTGCACAGCGTACCTAGGCCGCGTTGCATCTGGCCGCTCGACTGGCGCGATCGATGGAGTAAAATTGGCCGGCGACTTCAGACGCCCGCAGTGCCGGTGCCGCGAATAAATCACTTCAAAGTCGTCGGATGTGTTGCTGCGTTGTGTGTGTGAGAGTTTGTGTGCATGGAGCCGTTGAAATCTTAGCGGGCTGTTTATGGTGCCGCACATGTCGAACCCTCCTCCGTCGGAGGATCGAAGCAAAAAGGGGTCCTACTTCTGCGACCCGAACCCGACAATTAACCGAAAAACCAAAGCCCGATCGGCTGCACAACCGAGTGCCGCGAACCGCGTGCGACAGGGGTGTCCAATTTGTGGATGCCGCGATCGCTCTAAATTTAGGACCCTTTTTCGGTACGGCGTTCTAGTTCTACCACTTCCACTTCGAAATGTCCCACGGACGCACCCTACGCACGCCGGTACACGGTGCAGCTGAATGGTTGTTTTTTGCTTCTTCTTCTTTTCGTGCTGATCGCTTCTGTACCCATCTTCAAGGTCCTCGGGACAGACCTCAAAGTCGATGGCGGCGTCCGCCGTACGAAGTGCACGCTCGTATCGCCCAAAAATAGAGCCAAATCCATAATTTTCAGTGCAAGGGCAATGCGTAACGATACCGATGCACGCCTGTATCGGTGCAGTTCGGTTCTCGTGAAGATTGCCGCTTATCTAGGTCCCCAGCAAGCAAGCAGGCGTTCAAGACAGGCGGGATACCTAGCGAACACGACGGCCAGTGTAATTTAGATGCGTGGAAAACGTCGAATCCAGTGTCTTAGGCCAGGTTTCAAGGGTGGTTTTTCTTTTATTGCTGGGGTGTTGTCATGGTAACGGAACGTTTTCGGGTGCGAAGATGTTTTACAGCTACAACATTATTGTTTAAATTGCTATATAATATTTCATTAGTTGTTTTTTTTTAATGAAAACTTGGTAATATTCTTTAATAGCTATGTTTTTGGATATTTTTGCTATGCATAATCTAAAAACAATTATAAATAAGATAAATTTTAATTTATACTAGAACTATGCTTTGAGCATCATTAGAAAAAAAAGTTGCATGTTTTAAGCGATTTCGTAAAATTATGAAACACCTTCACCATCAAAATGCAACGCATCTACACGCAGGCAATCGAATGTTTTGGAGATGGTATGGTTTTTTCTTTCCACGCGCCCATCATAATTCCCCGTTCCGTCGTCCAACGCAACTGAGCACCGTTGCACCGTGGCCCGAGTTGACAAACGGCGGCGTGTTAATTGACAACGGATGAAGACTCCTAAAAGCATTTCAAGTGATCCGGCATCCGTGATTATGACGGTTCGTTTCCTTCCCAGCTGGGGAGTGCTGGAGCTCGCGGGTGATGCGGGATACCGGACTTACCGAAAACAAAGGGAGAAAAACCCCCTTTGGAAAATGCACCAGGGGGAAAAAAACGATCACTGCACCGATCGCACCATATGCATCGCGTAAGCATACCATCGCGCATTCTGACGACAGGCGAAGGACAAAAACCGACCGCATCTTCTCCCTTCGCGACGCACAGGACCCACTATAGTGCACTTCGGGTGCAACCGTGAAGCTACGCAACGGTTCTAAAAGCGAGGAGAAAAAAAAAACCTTGGTGACCGCTTGAATAATGGGAAACACATGTTGGGCTGTATGCCCAGGCCCGGGGCGATAAATTATCTTCGGATCAACCACACAACCAGCGCGTCCGTCCGTTTCAGAAGGCAACCGCGAGACAAGACACCGAGCGCAGTTCTTCCTTGTGGTCTGCGGTCTGGACGTGCTGTATGGGGTTTTTCGTCGCATCGAGGAAAACTCGACACCGCACCGCACCGGTCCGGGATTTTTCGACGATGCTTGAGATTTACCAGACTGACTACATGCGTGTGCATGTTTGTGTCTGTATGCGAGAGTGCGGCATCGTAGAAACGGGAGTTGACATTGAATTCTTCGTTTTTGGGCTAATTTGAAGACGAACTAAAAGAACAGAGAACGAAAAATTAAGCTGCTTGTTTTTTTTCCCCAGCCAGATTGGATTTGGAATCTCGATCTCTGAAACTCATATAACATGCAGTGTGGCTAGTAGATCGCGGGAGGATGATGCCGCAGGAGCTGGCGATGGATTTGGAGTGTGCGTGTGTTGTGACCGGCACTCAGGCCACATGTGGTCCATGTGTGTCGCGTCTGGACGGAGCATTCCTGGTCTGTCGGCTTGATTTGTAGCATTAAAACCAAACTTTCCTTACATTAAGGTTGGCCTAACTGGACTAGCGATGGTATTTTTTGCTATCTGCACTCCGAACCGCATTTTTCAAAAATTCAGGTACATTTTTTAAAGCACAAATTCGCAACACGACATTGTTCAAGCGTTACCAACAAATTATCCTGCTCGATTCGTTCGCATAACTCATCCAGCAGTGGTAAAAATCCCACACCATCCCCGCTATCGTGAGCTGCAAAAGCAAAACGCAATTTCCAGAACAAAGATTCGAACCGTCGGCGCATCCTGCCCCAAAAACCTTGACCAACAAAACCCAACTCAAAAAGAGTCCTCTTTTTAGCTACATCGTTTGCTTTCGAGCGCAGAAAGGTCATCATACCCGCCATGCACTGCGCTGAAGAATGAAGTTTGTGTGTGTTTGTGTCCAGTCTGGAGGAGCGATCCCCTTTCCTCTGGCTAAAAACTGAATCCCTCGTCAATCAAAATGTTGTTCGTACCAAGGCAGCCAACACGGCAGGGAGAATGGAATTCTCATTTGACCCTTTTTCTGTTTTCTAATCACACCAACGTCTGACCTCCCGTGTCCCAGGAGGGGACTCGAGAGTGATGCTTTAAAATTGGCTTTTCTTTATTATTAAACGCCTTAAACTCGATTTGGGATGGTCAGCACGATTGGGATTGAATATTGGACGACCCTCTTCGCACCGACCGCCTGCTGGGATCGAAAACGTTTAATCGATTCTCGGCGATCGAAAACTGAAGGTTTTGCAATAGCCGTCCAAACGTGGCACCAAAAAACTTGGGGTGCGATCCAACCGAACATGGACGCTGGCGAGGCGAGACTCCTATTCGAAGTCGTAAGACAAGAAGCATATGGTCGTAGCGTGGAGGATGAAATGGAGCCTTCCTGGAAGAGCCAGTCCCTTCGTCAACGCCATTTCCGGCCAGTTTCTCAAACACCGAAAGTGTATAAAAACGACGAATGGGGCGGAAAATGGAGAGATCGAATAAAACCGATCAATCAGATCAACGTCCCAGAGGTGTCCGGATCGACGGATCACTTCGTGGATAATTGAATTAGTGTCGCCTAGCACCCCCGGCACAGACTCTTCACAGAGTGCTCCACAGTTCTCCAGCACTCCAAAACACACACTCGTCCACTCATCAGCGCGTTATCAAATAATGTTTCAATTATATCTGGCCGTTACTGGGCGAGGGGTGAAGGGTGAAGATGCAAAGAAAAACGTAGCATGAATGAGCATAAGTGAGGCGAAGCATGAATGAAAGATCGTCGCGCCTCGTTTTCTTTTTCATTTCATTCTCCAGTAAACTACAAACCTGTCTGTGGGCCGCTCCTTCTCCTGTGTGTGTGTGTGTGTGTGTGTTTGTTGCGTGTCTTACGCGAAGGTGTTGCCGCCCCGACCTCCACTGTTCTTTCCGTCCGGTGTCCGCAACAGCGCACGCGATCAACCCGGGGAGTACGTGTCCCAGTCAGCAACGATGAATCATGGAGGCAATTAATCATCTCGTTATTGAATAATGATATTTCTGCAGGCGTGTAATAATGACAAACGAAAGCACAGCGCACAAGGTTTGCCGTCCGGTGCCAACAGTGTCCATCGTTCCGGAGAAGGTCAGGGAACACCTCCAGGGGCCACCCCGACAATGGCAACGGCCACGATCATGATGCTGTTGACGATGACGATGTTGATGCTCCACTGACCGCGTCACGGGGGTGAGCGGACCACAAAAAGCATGTTCCACTCTCCGAACCATCGATCGCGCTAGGGAGTGTCTCTTGGCAGACGACCACCAGTCCACCGAAACTCCACTCCAATCAACGGACGATAAAGCTGGAAGGCTACTCCAACCCACCGCGAGGGAAAGGCCATCGAAAAATAATTACACATCTTTCATCTGCACACGGGAGGGGTTCCCGTGGTTGGAGCTCCCAACCGCAGATCGGGCTGAGGCAGCCCATGTCCGATGAGCCTCGGCAAGATTCGAATTAAGAGATTAAGACATACACACATACACATCTGTGCAAAACTCCAGTACGGCACGGGCGCAAGAGCAAAAGCGTACTCCACGATATCGACGGTCGCGCAGATTTGACCAACCTCTACCTCCGGGACATCTGGAGCGGGTGGCCTGGCGAAGATGGCGAAGCGCAAGCAACGAACATAATTTGAATATCAGCCCACGAGGATCGAGCAACCAGCGCACCAGCGGATCGTTCACTTCTGGATCGTGTCTCTGGACGTCCGCAAGTCGACGGTCCCGCAAGTCCGCTGATCAATCGCGCTCTGCCAAACGAGCACGCGTGCTCTTCGGGATCCGGCATCCTGGCTTGGGTGTTGGGGAATCATTGAGGGGTAGCCATCAGCAATCGATCAGCTGTAATTTGAACGTTTAATTCGAAGCTGCTTGGCGGAGGTTGTGGTTTATGTACCACAAATCGGATTAAGCTTGCTTGGGACGGAAAAAGTTGGGAAAGGTCATTTTGATTTTGAAAGATTTCGAGCTAGTTAGTGTGTTTGGCAGAATTTCGAAACCTTACCTACATGTTTTTGGAGAAATGTTTTTTTATGTTTCTCAAAAAATTCACTACCACTACGGTTGGCTTATTACGGTCGCTCTGTCCACGCGGGAGTGCAATTTTATTGTTCTGCACTTCACCGACGCCCTTTGCGCCCTTCAACCCCGGTAGAGAAATAAAAGCGCAGCCTACTACACCTACCTTTCAAACCTACCGCCCGCGCCAAGATCACCATCGCCTGATAAGCCCACCGTGAACGTGATCGCGAACCCGGTAAGTCCACCCGGTCGCCCGGTCAGACCACGTCCAAAGCGGGCTCACGAACTAGCCGATCTAAACGCGCGATCGACCGCGGCGGCCACGGCGTGAAGATGTTCCCCCGAAGCGTGATCGTGCCGCGAGTTCGGCATGCCTTTCTAATGTACCACCACCGTCGTCGCCTTCGTCATCGCGGTGGTTGTTTACCCTGCGGAAAGGAACTGGACCTGTGTTGCCACACCTCG
>JXXA01010869.1:0-24440 GCA_000956255.1 Anopheles punctulatus | reverse complement strand
CATGCGGCGCAGGTCGATCGCAATTGAAGCGAAAATTCGCTGACGGTTGCTGAAAAAAGCCCAATTTTTGTGGTTCCCCAATGGGTATCAGGGAAGGGCAATGTGGTGAAGTTGCCCCGAGGACATCGGTTGTGTGTGTCCCTATACTGATCCTATTCCTGCCGGATCATAAACACACACTCGCACACACACCATTACCAACTCCTATAGACATTAGATGAATAAACGGAAAATGTGTTTTTCATCGACACACCCCTCCCAGCCATCGAGGGTGCCCGTCGCCTCTGGACTGTTTGTGGCGGCATAGTTTTGCCTTACAATGCCTTGCCTTGCTACAGCTTCATCAGCAGTGGGGGTTTGTGTAACACGCCCGGGCAGGAAGCGAGACCCATTGTGGACCCATTTAACATCGATTGATAATGACAGTTTGTGGGAGGCGTACAATTTTTCGCCCAGAAACCCTCCCAGGAGGACCTGCCGCACAAGCACTCGGCGCAATGGCCCAGGGAAAAAGTAATCAAAAATGATGTTTCGATTCGATTGAGCTGGTTTTATGGTGTATCGGTTTGGGCTGGTTGGTTAGGACACTGGTCGTTAGTGGTTAATGCCACCACCGCTCTCCTGTGGTTGTCTATCTCGCTGCGTGAATTCTATTCAACCGAGCGATGAACATCCCATCCTGCCGAAATGTGTTGTGTTGCGTTATTTTTGCTGCGTTGTGTGCATTGTTCGATTGGATCTCCTATCCGAGCCATTCGGTGGTTGCTGGGACGCAATGCTATCGTCACCTTTCTTCGGAGGCAGGAAACAGCAGCCTGAAAACACGGACCCCAAAATTAATCCGCTGTGAAATTCATGAAAATGTTCCCCACCAAAGTCGCGACCAAGCCTTCTGCGAGCGAGCGGCCCGGTACTGGAGTCGGGGGTGTTATTTGTTTTTCATCTCATAATTGATCGTTTGAAGTTGGGTGGGGAAGGGGAAGGGGGGCGCATTTCCTCCGCAGGGAGGTCAGTTTTGGCCGGTCGTGGTGGTTATTCTGAATAATTCATTAGTTCGCGCGCGCGCTCGGGCAGCACCGCACGAACGTGAGCTTATTTTTGCGTGAAATTAATTTCCTTCCAGGTTCTCCGGCGGTTGAGTTGTTTTCACTGTAAATAATAGAATATAATTAAAGCTTCCCGTTCACGTCTTGTTATTTTGGCGAAACGGGTAGCGCCACTATCTTGGCTCTGGTTTTTACAAACCACATGGGCTCTGTGGCTTATTTCGTCGATTGTTTGCGTCGGGGAAACTACCTCGTCAGCTCTGATAAGATTTGTGCTTGCTGGGGTGAAGCATGTATCCGGGAGTGTACTTCTTCGTGCAAGTTCCTGTGTAACGACACTGAACACTGGTTTAATTTCTTCCCACAAGAACCAACCAGTATTTACATTTATTATGTATTTCTACTCGACGCAATGCAATACGTACGGGATAGAAGCAGTTCAGTATCCAAGGGCTGTTAGTTTTGTTTTGGTCTAACAACGAGTGATGCTTTGGAGGAATTTTGGTCTTTTATAGGTTGATTACAGTGCACTGTTCTTAACAAGGTTTGAGGCCCCCGTTTCGTGTGATTAAATATTTCATATTATGTTGATGTTGTTTTCAAACCATGTTTGTCGGATGAACTTTTCATGGGTATTGTCTTATTTTTGTGGCAGATAGAACAGAAATCAAATTAGAGAATTAAAAACATTAAACATGTGCAATACTCTCGTAATACAGGCCGTCCTGTGTAGCTTAGGAACATTTGTTCCTCTTCGTATTTTTAGTTTGGTGTTAGGAGTTAGTTTCATTTTAGGGTTAATGTTAGTGTTAATTTTTTAACACAAATTTACAATGTGTTTTGAGCACTTTATGTATATTATTTACGTGGGATTTGCACACTTTTATGTTAGGTTGTATAAATTTGTAAATATGTTTGTTTTAAATTACTCCACTCAATATGACCTCCGTTTCCAGACGAAAAAAAACGAACACCACTAAAATCCATGCCCGCCTCGCGTCATAAATTAGTCAGACGATTTCATCTCAACGTTTTTAACTGCTATCCCGGTAGCCGGCGTCATACGCTGTTACTTAACCGCGCGCGTTCGGTCGGCTGGCGTAATTTTAGACTCCGGCCACGGCTAGGCCACACCGTTTTGGAAAACAGCTGCCGTTTTCCACGTGCGCGCGGCGTCGAACCGCGTCAATCATGACGTCCAAGCGATTGGGTGCGGAATGTGGGTAGGCCAGAGCCCTGATTATCAGCATTTTGGAGAAGATTTGTTCCGCCAGGAGGCCCCTTGTTGTGTGCAGTATTGATTTCTCGCAGCAGTCGCGTCTCCTTCGTCACGCGATCGGCATCATCCCGTCATCAGCGGTGGGGGGAGACACACCAAGCCAGAAGAGCGTGGTAAAGTTGGGGGTGGGGGGGAGTTGCGTTGTTTTAAAAATAAATTACACATCCGAACGATAGTGTAAGGTACGAATAAACACACCGCTGCGTGCGGGGTGTGCATATAAATAAACGATGCGATTCATTTCGTCCCGCACTCGATTTATTGCATTCTCTCGTAGTCGCTCCCGTTTTCCATCTCGAGCTTAGATCACACGGGTTGAAGCGTAACTTTCCGATCGAGATCGAAAGGCGTGTAAAATAGGAGAAAAACACACAAAACATAGACATTCCAATGGTGGCTTTCCGGGCACAAACGAGACGAGCCGTCCTCCTAGACACCTCGTGAAAGATGGCAAAAACGAAAACTTTACCGGTTTACTTGCGCGTGGTTTTGTGGTTTGATTAATTACGTCCATTTGTTTTAATGAGTTGGTTCTTTCCTACGCGTTTAAAATATTTACTACCCCTTTCCCCGACACTACCTTCCACCGGAGGTCTTTAAAACTAATGCGACTTTCCTTGTTTTCTTTCTCTCTGCTCACAGAACAACAACAACAACATCAACGTCACAGACGAACCACGCCGGAAGCGTGATGTTGCGACGCGCCCCAACCATATCCTGCTGTTCACGATCCTGAACCCGATCTATCCGATCACAGTGGTGAGTTTAATTTTTGCTCTTATCAAAATACCTTATCGTTTATAATATCTGAAGCAACAGGAATCAATGCGATGTGGAGAAAATATGGGCATGGAATAATTTGTGTGATCCGCTTTTATGCATTTGAAAATGAGGGTTAGAATTTCGGGCAAAAAAGTTACAATTTCGGATAGGATCGGAGTTGGGATCGCAATCCCTTCGGCTGACCGGAACGTTTAACTAGTTGTGCGGTGAAGCCCCGAAAGATGGAAGTAATAATTCGTTGGGACCTGGTGCGGGACTTCCCTTCCCAATAAAACCGTATACTACACCAACAAGCCAAGGAAATTCCTTTCCTCCTTGCAAAAGGTCCAAAGCGTGTCGAGCGTGTTGCCGAAACGAGAGTAACCGCCGCCGGCATCTAAAGAACCCGATGTGCAGTAATGGGTTCCGGGAAAGGACTTGCCCGAATCTTCGGGTACGTTCGATCAACGGGGTATACAACCTGAACCTGGCGCGGGGGCAGAGACGATATTAATAATGCATTCCATTAAACGCACCGATAAACGGTTGCCGGACCGTATCAGAAAACCGGACGAAAATCCCTTTTTGTCCCTGTCTTTTTCTTTCATTCTCTCTTTTCACCCTTTACCAAAACGGAACGCACCTTAGGGTGACCCATTTTAATTGGCCTCATTTGGATGGAAAACCCTTTGCCCGGAGGA
Organism: Anopheles punctulatus; assembly: GCA_000956255.1. Taxonomy (NCBI): domain Eukaryota; kingdom Metazoa; phylum Arthropoda; class Insecta; order Diptera; family Culicidae; genus Anopheles; species Anopheles punctulatus. The sequence goes on along the minus strand of JXXA01010869.1, from coordinate 20,652 downwards.
AATTGCGACCCTTTTTTCTAGAGGTTTCGGAATGCGCTCCACGGCGGTGCACTGGTTCGGCGGATGCCGGGAGGTATCCAATAATTGCCAGGGAGCTTGTCGTTGTCGACGGATATGTGCATGGTGTTGCTGCCGGTACTGGTAGACGCGAACCCAGTGGGCATGGGGAGATATCGCTCAGCGAACGCATTAATCTTGGCTATCCGGTGCAGCGTAAGACCTGACCTACAATGGTACCCGCGGTCTGAGTTGTGTGTAGAGGATAATTAGTGCACGCGTACAGACGGCAGATGATGGATGCACTGGTGTGAGGCAATCGCAGTATTAGACCCTAACACACCCGTGATGTCCTTTACGTAAATGTGTTTTAAAAAATTGAGGTTAGAATATCATGTTTCGTTTGTGATCTAAAATTTTGGGATTTGATAAGTTCCCTTTAAGTCTAGAAACGTTGAACTTTGAGACTTTGAGAACTTTGAGTTTGTTTTTTTTTTAATCGACAATAAAATATCAGCTCAACGTCACTTTTACCTTAACTTTAGACGTATTTGTCCCTGTAAGATCTTCAAAACCAATAAGGTTTCAGTGAAATAAATCGGTTGTGATGTAGATCCTAGAGATATTTTTACCTTATTTTCCTATCCTAGAGATATTTTTACCTTATTAGAAGACTTATTTTGTTTCGACTTATGCAGTAGTCTCGCAAACAAACAATAAGCACCTGATAGAAACTAGTCATAGGACGCTAGAGTCCTCGACCCAGTACCATGACCGTTGCCGATCAACCGAACGGAAAATGTCCGTACGGTGCCAACAAACAGCGATTGTGGTCTCTCACTACCACACCTGTGGTCAGTTAGTCAGACATGAATCAGCACCGCCGATGCGCGGTGGTGACTAAAATGTCAGTTTTGCACCATGGTCGGCGGGGACACTGCTGCTCATTAATAGTTCCCCACCGATGGGGACACCTACCCGTGAGCGCACCCGTTCGTCCAAGAAATGAAACGAATGTCCGTTTTCGCGAACGTCGATGATGATGATGATGGCCGGGGCGGTCGGGGTTCCTGAGAGATTGACGAGAAGGACGGGCGACGACGAAGTCCACGGGATGTTTGCCGCCTGTTTTGGATGCGCAACGTCGCCGTAATTAATTGCGGCATGTTCCGGCCGAAACGGGTCGGCCCTGACGGTCCCGGTGAGGGTGTGGTGTGATCAAATTATTCTAGGTGGTATGTGATGTCGATTTAAATTCACTCTTATGCGCGTCTTCGCCTGCCTGCCACCTGCCCGGTGCCTGGTTCTATTTCACATGGCGACTTGTTTTTCAAGCCGCGTTTTTGCGCTCGCGGAAACCATTCCGTGGACGATAATTGATGCCCTATAAGTGGAGAGGATGACAAATGGATTGACAAAGAGAGATCGTGCACGGGCGATGGGACGAGACGGAATGGTGGGGTCCATTACAAGCGACAAGGGTCTGCCGCCCGTGCGCGCTCTCCCTACACAAAATGGTGCATATCGAACCGAATCGTGACGCCGCCGCCCATTACGGTGCCATTTGGCTCGCTGCATCTGCTTCGGCCCTGGGAGCGATGCGCGATGGGCAATCGATTTTCTTGCAACCCTTTTGCTTTGTACCACTTTGCTGCGCTCACGGGTGGGTACAATGTGTCGCCACTAGCTGTGGAGTGCTGGAAAGATGGGCAGTTATCACTAGTTATCGCCGGGAGTCTCTTCTGCGGCTGCTGATCTACGGTGAGAACGTGTGTTCGAGCATCTCCACGCTATGAATGATGTTCAATTGTGTACTGGCGGTGGTGATGTGTCTGGCGTGCGGTGATGGAGTACTCTTTCATCGCTACTAGTACTGCTTGGAGCCCCTCCATCAGCGGAGTTGTACATCAATCTTCTCCCGTTTCACAATGAATCCATCCCACCAGGCGATTGTATTCGCTGAATGCGACATCGGGAGTACACCGTGTTTGCATCTGTACGCTGTACGGTCGTGTTTCAATCACTGTTAGAGCGATAGAAGGGAGTAGCATCAAGTACGGGAGAACCAAACTATATCTAGCAGTGAATATGATGCGCGTGCAGGTCTGATGACTTCGACAGCACCACGGTACCAATCGTGCCAACATCATTTTTATCACCTCTCTTTTACATCTCGAATGAAAGAGAATACATTTAGCGTTAACCCCGTGCTGTACCAGTGTGTGGGACCGGTTTTTGGGGAGTCGCAGAGTGGGAGATTCGTCATGTGTTATGGCGTGGGAAACGTTGCCTGCGCAGTGTGCTGATATCTTTAAAAGAACCACATCTACCGGGGAGAGACCCCTTTTCACGAAACAGGGACATTACGCTGTTAAAGTAGCGAAGTAATGCTCCACGCCCTTTGTGCGCTGTACCGAGAAACTTCCGGATCGATTAGCGTGCGTTAATAATTAATCACCAGTTGGTCCTGAAGGTTTGCCGGCAGGAACATCCGACACCGAAGTAGTCTACCGAACCGTGTCCTACCGGGGGAAGATGTTCCCTCCGCAAGAAAGAGACATGTTTGCACGCTGTTTGATATAATCTTGTAATCCTCCCGGCAGGCGAGATTACAGACAGTGGACGCACTGGGTGTGTGTGTATGTTGAAGCAAGTCGTAATGCGTCGTTAATCCCGCTTGTAGCCGTTCGCTTCAATCATCTGGAAGCTATCGTTACCCGCCAGTGACAGGTGCCGACGGGGATGTGCTACGTGTCGCGAGATTTCACGAGTGATAACAATCGGATTCGGATTCGCATTATTTATGGAGGTTAGGCGAATTATGTCACAACGAGCGGGTGATGTATTGGAGCGCGTTGCTTTATGACGTTTAGTGGGTGAGTTAAAGATGGGTTGTGTCTTTACGCGCTTCTATGTTTTGGTGGTTTTCTAATATTTTTCAAACGATCCTAATGCCTTGTATGTAGTTCTGATTTCACTAGAGGTGACATAGTCTTGGATGTTTTTATACGATTTGTTTTGTTTTGCGTGTAGACTTACTTCCGTTTCGGATTATAGTGGTTTCTGGGATGAGTTCAATTAGGTTTCCATTTGCCGATATAGACCTTTTGTTCCACATGAATTAATTTGATAGAAGAGGTTGTTCTATAAGACAGCAGTATATAAACAACTTGCTACACCACTGGTCCGCATTTGCGAAGCTCTAATTGTTAGAACCTTTCTAAGAACCTAAGAACCTTCCAAGAAACCTTGGAACCTTTTGCGCAAGAAATAGTTTAAATGCCGTCACTATCAGTGTTCTTGATCACATTCCCAACCAAAGCAACAATTACGGAAAGGATAGTTTATGGTTATCCCTTATCTCGAATCGTTCCAATCGATTGAAAACGATATCACATACTACCGCGTACAGTATCCGGATACTACCGTCATTACGTATGCTATCATGGCATCGCGGATACGACCGTGTGTTTGCCGATCCGCGCACGTACGTGATTCCAGTGGGCAACCACGACCGAGGGACCGTACTGGATTGCCGTATTGGTGGAGATTAAATGAACCAACCTTAGCCATTGCTAATCCATAACGCGGACCACCGCGTGGGCGATAGCGAAATTGATTCGGTCCTTTCTGTGTGTGTGTGTGTGAGTGTGGTAATGGATTCACACATACACACAAATGCGCCGCAGGATCCATTTCATCGTGTAAAGAGAGCGTGCCCGTGGCTCTTAATTACGGTAGGATAACGTGCTCCACCTGCGTGCTCTGATCGGATCTGTCTAGGTGGGTTGTATGCCAACAAAAAAGTGTCCGGATGCACTGCGCACACCTCGGATCATCTCAGACTCTTGGGGGTTTGTGCTTCAAAAATCCTGCCTGGTGTGTGTGTGTGTGTATCTGTGTTGTCGTGTTTGGTAAAAGGTAACGAACTGGAAGATAAAAAGAATGCGCCCGCGTGTGATGATATCCTATGGTGGGCGGTTTTTTTTCCATTTCTTCCGTACCGAGATACACCGATGCCATGGCCATGCCAGACGCAGAAAAACGTCTATGCTCGGGCGCGTTGTGTTGTGATAAAATATTAACCCAAAAGCCTCCCGTGCGCTCGTAGAAACATCAGATACGAAGCACCGCGGGAAAGCCAAAAAGGACAATATTTTTTACGAGCCCTTGTGTGTATGTGCGGCGCCGTTGGCTTTGTTTTTGGGGGTGCGATGGGATTTTATGGTCCTCTCTTCCCTCAGCGTTGACGCCACCCGACACACAAACAGTTGCTGTGTGTGTGTGTGATTTTAACGCCCGTGATGCGACGCCTAAGGGCAAAACAGGCACAACTACACACGAAAAAAAAAGGAATCGAAAACCATTGGCGAAATTATTACACCATGGTGTGTGGCATGGTGGTGTGTCGGCATGTTTTGGAGTCGGAGGTGGTGGTTTATCGTCAAAAACAAAATCCCCTTTGTCTCCCGGCTGATAAGCGTTATACCGAGGCCGGAGGTGGCTCGGTGCCACCAGTTGGAGCCGTTTCGCGCGAAATGTTTGTTGCCCCCGTAACGGGGTGGAAAAATGGGGATAAATGTCACGGGCGTGCGAAGGCGGCTGGATTGTAGCTTGCCGCCCCCCAGTTGTTAGCGAGAAGCGGTAGGATGCGAGACGCGCTCAAACCAACACGATCGCGAGATCAAAGGTAATAAATTTGTTTGTACCCGTACGGTGCATGGATTTTCGCGACGCCTGCAGAAGTATAGGTGCGAGTCGCTCTGTCGTAAGTGACAACTGCTCGTAGTGGATGTTAACATCGGACGTTTGATGCTATAAAATGAGTGCGCGTGTAATCCGATGCCGCATCGAGAGCAGTAAGCTTTTCTGGATCGCTACTTGTCGCTAATCGTAGCTTTGTTTTGGTGGCTTGGCTTGACTTTGGTTACTATTGCAAAGTGTTCAGATCTCGTCTCGTATGAATCCAGATCCATTGTAGCCGTTTAGAAAATGAGAATCGTTGTGCAACGTTTACATTAATTGTAATATTTTTTTCTAATTATGAATCGCTTTTAGCAGGGTTTTATGAGCAAAAGTTTATTATCTAAATTCAATTCTTAATTATTTGTAATTTACTTAACATAAAAAAACAACATTTTAATAAATAAGCGCTTTCCAATATATGTTCCTATATCGTTGATCCTGAAGTTCCATGTTGTTCCAACATTTGTCACTTCTCTATCATAGTACCCAGTTTGAATTGAAATACCTTTTAACAGTGAAACGTTTTCTTCTTCTTGAAATCAATGCCACAAAAAGCCTGCACCTCAGCTTAAATTTAGTAAAAAGCCGTGCTTGCGGTTTGTCCCTTTTTCGTATCAGAATATAGCGATTAAAAATCGCCAACAAATGCTTTTCGATTTCCCTCCCGGTACGAGTAGGCTTGCAAACGATGGCGTCCCTTCATCTAGATGGAGCGACACCAATTCCAACGATAATGGCAACTTCCGGCGCGATGGGCAGGAGAGCAGCCCGCTGTAAGGGAGAAAGTAGGCCTAGATAAAAGTGAGGACACCATTTCACTGTCTAGCCGCCTTCCGGACACACGGGTGGCGCTGGGAGAACCGGTTGCGTGTGTCGATGGGGATGCAGATAATGGGATAATTGTAGGGAGCCGATAGTGACTTACTTCGGAGCGATAATGTCGCACGATAGTTGTGCAGCATAATTGAATGAAGCTACATGATGGGAGAGTGTGAACGCTCCAGCCTCAACCGGAGAAGTGGTTTCGAAAGTACGGGCGGATAATCGAACAGGGAAACAAATTTAACGCAACCGGATGCTATTAGAAAAGGAGGCGACGGACACGCCGGTGTCTGCATCAGATCGTGCAGTGGTTTGTGATCCAGTTACATCATGACCACCCAGAGACGACCCAGAGCGGTCCAGCATTACATCGGTGTAGCTAAATTGTCGCTTCACGCTCGGTTTGTGTCTCCGTACAGTCACATTCAATTTGGTGTTCTGGTGCGTCCAACGGATCGCCTGAACCGTGGTCGGGGATGTCTTGCTTGATTCCTTTCCGCTCGGCTGCCGCCTCGAAATCACTCTGACGCAGCTGACGTGAAAAACGAATCTCGTTGTACCAGGGAAAGCACAAAATAATGCAATCGCTCACGTTCCAGCGAGAAACGATCAAGATTTTTTGAGAAATTTTTTGTTTCGGTTTCATTTCACAAACTCACCGGACGGCTGGTGTCGTCTCCGGTTGTGTTGGAGCTTCTTTTAGTGGTTGCTGAAGTTTGCCGGAGTCGCTTCGAATTTCGGTTTTGTTGATGGAAAACTTTGCTCATAACCGACGGAACAGAGAGCGGAAGTTAATCTCTTGACCGGAACGAGGACGGTTGAGGTTGCTTTATATTTCCCTAGGATAGCTGCTGTAGATGCTTGGGCTTGGTAGATCAGCACAAGATGTTGTAGCTAAGATATCTTGGAATAAAAAAAAAAACACACACACACACACCAACTGCAATTTCTTGAGTAGTGGACAAGAGAGCCAAATTAAATCAATTCAAAAACTTTTTAGACTTCGATTCTGTACATACGGCTGTGTGGCGCTTTCGTAGCGAGGAAACATTTTCGCTGGAACAATGGACTCGTTTCAATGTCGTGGTCGTGCCTTTGTTCCGTTACTACATCCGTTTTAACGATGATTGGATATTGTCATGGTTTTATTTTCCGGACGCTGGACTTTGATGTCACCTCCGCCTGGTGGGTATCCATCTAGCGTGCCACTGTCATGGTGATCTCTCTGTACCCAGTCGTCCGGTTTTTATTTATTACCTTAATTTCATTCGATACGACATACTGTGGAGGTACTCATGGTCATAAACTCGGCTGGTCCCGAGTGGCGGAGTTAATTCTGTCCATCCTGTCAGAGAAAAGGGCACGATAATAGCCACATCACACCGCTCTGCACTTATCGGGATGGGGTTTTTAAATCATGCATTTTAAATAAAGCCGCTTTTAAATAGTCCTTCGCTCCCGATGAACCGCTTTTTCCACATCAGGCGATCAGGGTATTACTGCTGCACTTTGATTATCGGCAATTATTAAATTACTCTTCCTACAACTCGCGTCGTTAGACGATCGATTTGGCATGGATTTGCAGGGAAAAGAAAAAGCGTTCGATCGCTTCGAGGGCGGCTTTTTGTTTTACTTTTCAGTGAAAGTTGGCGTAATCTGTGCCACTAGGTGGAGGGGTGGTTTGATTAAATTGTTTTCCATCTTCAGCCCCACCCTGTTCCTAACCGAAAGCCAGCGCGATGAGATTTCCATAATCGTCGTCGTTGGCATGGGTTTTCCATGGGTTTATTTTTTCTGTTTTCCGTACGAGCTCTCGGGTACTTTCGATGGGAGGAGGTCTATTGCGCGCAAGGGTTTACGACACAATTGCATGCAATCAAATGGCAGGCTAATTGAACGATTTAATAGAAGGGACGCTTTATGGTTGAGTTGCGGTGGCAAGTAAGTTAAGTTGAATCGGATCCGGTGAACGTTTTTTGGAAAGATTACGATCCGGGTGGAAGGTGCTCCACTTTTGTTCTGGTACAACGTCTCTTCTGGGTTTCTGTTTGTTAGCAAAATAGGTCGTTTCTGAACTAATTAATTCTTGTTGCGGAGAATACTCTTTCTCTCGTTACAGGATTTCATTTTCTTCTATACTTAAATGTTTTGTTAAATTTAGTATTTTCTGTTAATAAATTAGTGTTTTTTTTGTAAACAAAATATATTTCTATATCATCCATTGCTCTCTTCTTTCATCTTGCAACTATGATTTTGATAGTGCCTCAAATGTTTGTATTTTCTGCATATTAAATCCCATTAGATGCAACATAAATTTAAATTAACTCGTAATGGCACAAACGCCAACCCGTGCGTTTCCTTCAGCATTCAGCCACGGATCGTTTATGAGTTATTCGCCATTGCATATAATTTATGGGCTATTTACTGCCGTTCTCGACTGGTGTTTCTTCGCAGCTGCAATGGTTAGGAAATGGCAAACGTACTTTAATAATTTTGCTCTCAATCCATGGTTGACTGTAGTTGAAATTATTGCTTTTGCTCACGGGGAGATCTTCATTCTGATCTTTTAGACAAATGCTTGCTCGTTTCCGGACTGGTAGACTCGGCTTGGGTGTACTTCTATTTGTATTCAGCTATGGATTAAATAACGTTCAATTGGAAACCGTGACGCAGAGCGGACCAACCCTACATTCCGATACATTCCGATACATTCCGATACATTCTACCGGAGCTACGGATTGGTGTATCAGCTCACGTCCATTAATCTTAATCGAAGTCGAATACTAATGAAGCAGCGATGGGGGACGACCACACTTGCAATATAAAACCACCGGTTGCTGCCGGCAAGATAGATGCTGCTCGTTGCACTGCGTGATCTAAACCATGTTCTAGCTGCAACCGCTACCACTATGCATAGAAATGCAACAGAACGAGCACCAAGGAATAGCTCATAACAACAACAAGAACAACAAAATCCCTCACACATAAATAATAATTAATCATTCCACGCTGTCGTCTGCGTAGCAGCACTGCGAAAGATGCATCTAAGGTCGACGCGAGAGCGCGAGTGGGACACATCTCCGGCGGCTTATCAATTCAACGTGAGTTGCAGCTTGCACAAGTGGCGCTGCTCTGTGTGCTCGAGGAGAAGGAACGCTTTCCCGCCGTTCGCTATAAAGCGGGCGAAGCCGACACACATCTGCGCGTACAGTTTTTTTTTGTTGCGCAAAATGGGAGTGTTTTAATGAATAAATTTACTTTCTCCCCGAGCGGCGGCCCGACTTAGAGTTGCAACCGTTTAAGATCGCACGGAGGAAGGCTTGACTTGGTGGACGGCGGGGAGAACGATGCGTCGTCGTCTCCACCACTGCACACTGGGAAAACGTGGAAAATCGTCACCGGCCGACCGTGTCGCCTACGTTAGCTTTGCTTGAAAGCATGACGCGGCTTATGATTCCATCGCGAGCGTGTGGGATCCGAAGCGTGGTTTTGAAGACATTTTTGTACTAATTTATATTTATTTGCATGAGTGGGTAAGAGATTTCTCTTGGAATTTTTCAGTTTACATAATGTAATGGAAAAAATCGTATTGAAATTACTTATAAAAGCAATCATGTTGACGTACACAAACGCTAAATCATTTTTCGAAGGACCAAATTATGTCCAAAGCGGGCAAACGGTCGTGCCCGTGGTGCTTGTAACTGCAGCAGTTACAGCAACAAAGTAAGGAACGTCTCTAAACGAGCTGCGGTGTCTGCCCTCCTCGTCCCATACGAGTCTTTCGTTGGAGAATATTCTGCTTCCAGTTTGGTCAGTTCTACAGGTGGTACCAACTAAAGACCGTGGGCAAATGCGTCACTGAACCTTTATCACGTTTTCTTCCGGTCGCTGGCGACGGAACAATCGTGTGTCAGTTCGCTGACAGCTGCATAATGTACTTCATCTGAGCGGTACCAGTGCAAGGAAGTGTTGGTAAGTGTGCTTGGTACCTTTTCCGGAGCACATTTTTTTTCAAGAGAACCCTTCCGCGTGAACGGATGAATTTACATATTTTTATAATCTTTCATCCTGACCTCTGATCGGAGTGGGTGCTGAGAGCTATATTGGGCAAAGCAACCGGTTCGATATTCGCTTCAGTGGGACATTGTCGGAACAATTGTGCTCCTGACTATTTCTTTGGTGCGTTAATCAGATCGTAGATTACACTATAGTAGGCAAGTTAAGGTTTCGTACATGGTCAACGAGCACCGGAGTAAGATGTGTAATTTTTCTTCATTTCCCAGTGTGCTTCACGCTCGCATACTATGTGTCGTGTGGTTTGCGACAGGATATCTTCGCTGAAAGGACTTTCCCCACCACATACCCATGCGGAACGTTTTCCGGGTGCTTACGTGGGTTAGTTCCGAGGCATTAGTACCGAACGCGCCGTCGCATGAAGATATTTTATCCTGTCGGTCGTTCTACATCTCTCTTTTTCTCTCTGGGAACCAGTCGTAGGATGGAAATGGTGGCAATAAATTTTCCTCAAGATAACCAACAAGCTCCTTCTTGTTGAGTAGCAATGTGGAATGTCGCCTGGTACGTCCTCACCCCGAGACTTTGACCTCTGCGTGAGCGGTTCGGTTTCGGTGGAGTATTTTGTAGTTAAGAAAATTATTACCGTCGTGGGATTAGTTTTCAAAATGAAGAAATTATTGTACATCCGGCGAAGATTTACGAACGGGGGGCATGAGGACACCGAGGCACATACACCTCTTGGACGTTCGTATCTTCACCATTTGCAGCTATCTGCTGAATGCTTGATTTACTGCCGGTCTCCGGTTTGCTTTGAGTACAGTGTTTCTATCCCGTTCGCGACATTTCCAAATGGAGCTTTGTGGAGCATTGGTGGAATGGCTTATTTCAGCACGGGTGTCCTTGATTCGTGTCGCTGGTTTTCAGGACCTGCCCAGACGCGTGTCAGCTCCCACTGTCCCTGGTAAATTGTAGCAATACTTCAGCGTGCTCCGGCATCGTTTATTGCTAGCCAGGAGCTCGGCGCTCTGGATGCGTGAATGCTTGAGCAGGGCATTTCTTTGCAGGCGAGATATTTGCAATTTCATTTTCCACTTTTGTCAACGAGCGTCCAGGGAAATGATGAAGCTTGTTGATCTGTACAGCATACATAAAACTGCAATTTTATATCACGGTATTGTGGGAAGCTCTACACTAGGTATTTTTGCTCTATGACGTAGGTTAATTTTATTTGAATATAACTGTTGCAATGCGAAAATTGGAGTAATTTCAACACGTTTTCATGCTCTCTGGATCCTGGATTAGCATTTTACGCTACAAGGTCTTTGAATGGTTTTGGTCGAAAAAGATAAAAATTGTCCAAGTCAGAGATCCGGTTCGAAGGACCAAACGATCGACCATAGAAACGAAGTGCTCTAACGAAACGAGCACTCGGGACAAATTTGGTCTCCACAATCATGTATTTTTCCGCTCTTCTAATACCTCATGTCTAACGATGATGCACTTATCCAGCACACGGGAATTTCAAAAGCTTCGACATTCATTCGGCACTGTCACTCATCGCCAACTCCCGGGATTTGGATGATGGAGCACATTCCATCGGCCAAACGAAGCTGATCGATTGGCGTAGCTCACTCGTTTGCCTAATAATTTAACCCGCTCGACCAGCAGTCGATAGCTCGAGATGTTCTTTTCCCATTCGGTGGCATTCAACGTGGGAAGGAATTTCCTTTATAACACTCTATGTCACAGGTAAGGCCTGTATGATGTTCCGGTCGGACGATAATGCACCCGTCCCAATCACTCACGAACCGAATTTAATTGCCTTTACTGGGTTTTCTCCCTCGATGCACTTTCCCCGGCCATTTATGACTGGACAAATACGTCGATCACAAGTAGCACGGACAGATAAAGTGCAGGGAAGCGCACTTTATTTCGTAGTATTGTTGAACCCTGCTTAGATGTAGCGTAGGACCCGGTCCACTGAGCGACAGCTTTCATCGTGAGCCAACAGAGGCTGTGAACGGCGCTAAGCACCAGAAGATGTCGGGTAAATGTTGGATTTGAACGGTCGCTCGCTCGCTAAAGTGCATCGTTGCATGAATATTGCACCGCTTCACTTTGCATAAGTAAACAGTCGAAATTATGAATGCAGGGCACTACCTGCTTCCCCTCCTCCAAAGAGCCCGGTTAACAGCGGGGGTGGTTTGTTGTTTGTACAGTCATGCACAGTAGTAGCTCGGAATTTTCTGTCAACGCACTGGGCGGGTGCTGGTGTAGGTGGGGATGGAGGTTACCACGGTTGACATTTTGCGCAGCCCTTTTGTCGCCGTGACTGCAAGTGGAGTTATCAGCAGAATGGCACTATGTCGTGGATTTCACATTTTTCTGCCGTACTTCGAAATTTCACCCAGGGTAAACGAATTTAAAATGTATCCAGTGGAAGAGACATATTTTTTCATTATGGATGGTTATTTTACATGTACGTTTGGCTTATTCATGTGGTTATTGATTACCTTTCTAAACTAGATGAAACCATTTTTATTCCCCGAAAAACGGTCATCTATTTTTCACGTGTTTAAAAATAAATATTAGAAACTTGACTTTTTGCACGTTCACGACTCTTTCAAAGAATAAAACATTTATTTATTGCTTTGTATACATTAAACTTGATCTATTCATTTGATTTGAATCATTATGTATTGAAATCTATTCTATTCAATTTCATATATTTGACTTTAGATTTGACTCACAAAATGTTAAAATCCTTTATGTGTTTTAAAATTAATGGTTTAATTCCTGTGCTTAACATCATGTACAAGTAGATTTTTTCATTTCTCTCTTGCTGTTGCTACACCTGCATTTGACACTCGAAGCTTATTTCTAGTTTTCCCTCGTCCTTTGTTCCCTATTTTAATACTGAAACGTCTTATCATCGTTGTTCTTTTGTTTGACGTTTATACCCTTCCACTTTCCTGTAGTGAACACCTCTCTATATTTTTTGTTTTCATCTCCCCATCACCCCCGGACACTTGACAGACATGAGCGAAATGTGCGGCATGAGTTTCTGTTTTCGCTCCTGTTGTGGAACAGGTACTAGTAGCAAACGTTTCCGTCATCACTGTGAAGCCATGTTTTTTCTACCTGCGTCATTGGGTTGGAGTTAGGTTTTCTTTCCCTGCTCGGATGTACGTTAGCCTCTTCGCCTGATACGTTTCCCCTCTGGACAGCTTCTTAAACCTGTAACATTTTAAAACATCGCTTGACAATGAATTGCTGCATATCATTGGGTACCGCCCTAGCGGGTAACAGGTTGCAGAAGGTAGTAAGGTAAAATTTGCACCCGTTTCCTCGTCACCAACGCCACGGGCTTGGATTGACCAAGCATACAGAAAAGTACACCGTGTTCGGGGGTGGATGGGGTGCGTAATTTGCGACATTTTTGCTTTAACGATGTGATTGTCGTTACATCGTAAATTGCGCACCTTTGTGCAGAAAGGGGTTTTCAAATTATGCTGACGTCGCCATCATCAGTTGACGTTGCAGGAAGGAAAGCGCTGTGCGTGGTGCATTATTTTTGAGCACTGCTAATGCAAAAGAAAGGGGTGCTCTCTTTTCCTTGCACTGTAATCCCGAGAGTGCATCTTTTAACGACGCTTTTTACAGTCGCGAGCTGTCCGGCAAAGAGAGCGTGGCACCGGAAATGAGCGTTAAAGGCTAAAAACATGAATTGACCATGGTCTGCGGTAGCTGCTGGGGAATAACGCTGTCCCTGGGAAAATCTCGTTTTGTAAACGGTGTCATAAACGGTTTGCAAATGAAAATGGAACGTTCCCTTCACTCTGTACCTCGAGGAAGGGAAACTTGCGCATCCTAACAGATAAACAGTTTATGGCAATTTTATTGTTTAAATTTTATGTGCAGAAACTCATTCGGTCGTTTATAGATCCGCGCGTGTGTGTATGCGTGGAGGGAAGAATTTATTTTCGACGATAGATTCTGGTTATGGTGCGTTGCTCCAAATTCAACTCTTTGTTCGCTCAAATCGCACATGAAGCGCGTCCTTTCTTTGTTTTCTAAGTCCTGGTGGGGGTCATGATTGAATTGGAAAAGAGGTTCCATTTCCGGCGGGAGTGAATGTTTGAGGCAGTAAAAATATCAATTCCAAAGCCAATAAACAATCGGCCGTCATTTTTCAAATTGTTCAAACAAAAAGTAAAAGAAAACAAAGCACAAAAAAGTGAAAACATTACAAAATAGCAGAAGAACTGTCATTATATTTTATAATAATTAAATGCAGACCATTGTTGAGATTTATTGTATTTCTTATTTAAAATCATCTGATGATTTATTTTTTTCTTAGACTTCAGAAGTTTTAATCTGTCATGTTCTTGAAGAAGTATTTTTGATGTTTGGATTGGTAATTTTAAACACCTTTCATACTTTTTTATTTCTTTGCATGATAAAGATGCTTGTGCATAAAACAAAAACTAAAACTCTTCCATCTTTTATCGGGTGTATTATTGCTGGCGCTCAAACCACCACACGATGTGCTTGCGGTAGTGTGTTTACATACTTTACACTTTTCAGGCCTTTACGAGATTTTCGTTCATGTGAGTTTATTAAATAGACAAGACGAGAAACCGTCCGGCGTTTTTTTTTTAAAGGAAAAATCTTTCTCCACCCACCTTCAACGCTATCCGGTGTGGTTTTGTGTGTTGAAATGCATGTACGAGGTAAACGTTTTTTCTCCTCTGTATTTGCTGTTACCACCAAAACACCCCATCTTGTTCAACAAACAAACGTGCCTTCCTTTCCTGTTCGGTGCTGGCAGTGGAGAACGGTGGAGACATCAAACGCTCTGCTAGTCAGCAGGAAGGAGGGTACGAGGATGATACGTGAGTGGAAGACACGGCACGTGTCAAACATGACGAATCATAAATCCATGAATGAAAACACAAATCCCAACCCAACCACCCGCTCGAGGAGCAACATATTCATCGAGAGCGTGCGGTCGCGACGTAGCTTGATTGCATTAAAACGTTACCATCCAGCTCTTTTCGTCGTTGCCATAGTGGACAGCGTACTGTACTAGTCAGCGTTTCGATTTTTCTCTCCTGCCGCCGCTGCCCACCTTCAGTTTGTGTGTGCGTGTGTGTGGATGCTTTGGATTACTACGAACACAGCTTTACTTCATGTGGTCCCAAGACATGGACGAGAGGAAAGTGGGAAAAGCGTCGCTCAAACAGAAATTAAAATCCACAACAGATGTTTCGTCGATCGTTCGTTCGTTCGCTCGTGCTCGTGGCTGAGAAGGAAGCCTGTAGTAAGTTTGTGATGGAAGTAAATTGACGGAAAACAAATATGCATGTTTGCGGTGGAGGGAAGACTGCTATCGTAAAAATCACATAACCACATAAACATGTCAACGAGCCGCCGCTTCTGGGGTGCTTCTGATGGCTTGAGGTTGCAAAAAAAAAAACAAATGTATAAAAATGAAACGAACGCAAAAGAGGATAGTTTTGGAGTCGCGGTAGCCGGGGGAATGGCACGTAGCATGAGGCAGACGGTTTGTAACGAATTCGTTAGTTTTATTGCTCTCCAAACTGTGAAGTAAGGAGTAGTCATTCTTTTTTTCTCGCCTAATGAGCTGTTTATGTGTGGAGGAGGTTGGATATTTTCAAATGCTGATCCTTTTCTTTACGACTCACGCACAGGATCTTTTCTCCGAAATTTTTTCTCGCAAATTTACCTCCAGTTTGTCAAATTTTGCAATTTAGCTGTTCTATATAATTGTTTAGAACATTTTTTGGATGAGTTTACGTGTTCGAATTTGTAATATTCGTAATTTTCTTTTAGTAGCACTAGTAAATTAAGTTATTTTCTTTTTTAAAAATGTACATTTTGGATTGCAAAATTTAGCGAAAAAAATAGGCGAAAATAAGTTTTTAGTGTAAGTTTATTCGTTTGGTAGCTGTTTATAGAAAAAAATTGAGAGCATAAAACCTTTATTGTGAAAAATAGATTAAAATTTACTATAAAATAGCGTTTACACTTTTATTGCACATTTGAAAGTTTAGTTCTTTAAATTATAAAAAAAATATAATTGACGAAAATAACTAGTAAGAATGTGCTCATCTTCAGCTTATGTCGAAAATATATGTTGCTTAACAATTAACGCTAATAGATGACGACAACGCGATGTTAATCAAATGCAGAAGACAGAAAAACACAAAACGCACTCCGGTCACTCTTCGCATGATAAAATTTTAGAACCTATTTATAGCACCAATTGGAGGAAGCGTTTTCCTCTACCGCCGCTTGATTGTATTCTCCGACCCGGGAAATGGTTGATGGTTGTTTTACAAAATCCGTACAAATGTTCTCTTAATCTCTCCGCATCTTCGCGTCCGCATGTCAAGCCATTCGTCATTGCGGGGTTTCGATTCGTGTTGTTTGTTAAACAGAAACAGAGAACCCCCGACAGCCAGTGGGTGGGGCAAACGAACCCCATTCGACTTGATTAGCTTGGGCTCTCGCCGCATGTTAACTAGCTTGTACTATTAGAGGAAAACAAACGTTTGTTTTGCTGTTTGCTAGCAGAGATGCTGAGAATAATGTGAAAAATCGGTTCACATTAAAATTCGATTCGAACATACGTATCGACAACATTCTTGCTGTCGGGGAAGAAAACGGTGAAAACTGGAATAGAAAAATGTTCGATTCGATGTATGACCATGTATGCTCGGATCGTATCGTCTATGCGTTTCACTATTTGGAGAAGGTCGAAACAAAACGGGGTGAACAGAATTTTTGAACTCAAAAAAACAGCAAAAAAAACGAAAAATAGATGAGTATTAAATGGGGCTTTTCTTTCGGAAACGCGTTTCTAATCTCGAACCGAAAACAGAACACGGAAAAGAGGAGACAGCCAAGACTGTAAAAAGATTCCCGGCTGTCTGCGGGTCCGTTTGCGCGTCACCCACTGTGCTGCGCACGCGAAACATGTGTTCCCTCATCAATCATTCACGGGACCGGAAGGGGGGAAAAGATGGGAGGAAAAATCGAGCCGCCGGTAACGAAGACAAGAGGTGCGGCTCTACGCCCAAATCTAAGTAAAGAAAAACAAACACACACACACACACCAGCCCAGTGGTGGTGGGAATGGAAAACTCATCCGCTGCTCAGAAAAATTCTACCAAAATGAGTTGTCAAGCGGCGAAGGAAAATCCCGGCAGAAGGAAGCGATGCGGAATTCGACGAGCGTCAAACGTACATATTGTTAGCTTGAGGATGTTGGGCACCGAGAAAGGGCTGGCGAGCGATGGTGATGGTGAGGAAAAATCCTCCCCTTCCTCTCTTCTCCCTAATCGGCCTCCGCTTGTCGACGGATGCACGGAATGGAATTTGCTTTTTCCTCCTCGAGGTTGTGTTCCGACCCCGAAAGACGACGCGCTCGTCTCCTAATTAGATCACTTTCGATCATGTAACCGAGTTTTTCACCGTCCCATGCATTTTTCCCCCACGCTTGCTCGGAAGTGGAGCGAAATTTCGTTCGCGTGTTGTCTGTGCGGTGAACAGAGGGAGGCGCACGGTTGAACGATGACGTGAGAAAAATTTGCTGAAAGATCAAATCAAATTTTCCGAGGCTCGTTTGCTGTGTTTTTAGTTGCGCGGCTGCCGGTGACGGGGGAATGGTGAATATTGGGGCGATGTGCGTTAAGCTGCTGCGTCACACAACCGACGATGCCGGATTCGGAATATTAGTTTTTATGTGCTCCGTTCGAGAGCGATCCTTTGTGGCGGATTTGGATGATTTATCATCGGTTCATTTCGGCTTGCGGTCAGTGAAGCGCAATCGATGATGGTTTGTCTTTAGCGCGCTGAGAACGGTTGTCCCTTTTTATGCGTCATTAGCCTGGATTTAGTTCGTTTGTTCTCGGATGTCATCCACTTCTGATCTACTTATCGACTAGATTCGATTAGTGGCTAAGCACTTGGGTACCTCTGGATTGATTTTTTAAAAATGAAATCTAGCGCGAGAAATTTCCAAAAACTTTCAACGGATATATTTTTTTTTTTAATATGGGATGTACATCGCCCAAATTATTTTGTTCCATTTATTTGAAAATTTGTGTTTTTCGTCTGCTGGTGTATCTTGAGGATTATTTTAATATTTTTAGAAAATGTTCTACTAAGTGTATTAGGCATCGAGTTTACCTGATTGCTTTTTAATCTATAAATTTAATTCTTGTCGTATTGAACTATTTTACAAATGTTTTCAAAATACAATACCAGTTAATATCCTGTTGCCAACCACAGGCACATTCCGAATTCGGCTGCATTATCGTCTGAAACAACATCACGCTGATTGTTTTTGGTTTCATCGTTCGATGCAATTACCTTTTCCATTTCATTTCTCGAACAATATATCCCGGCCCGTTCGGTGTGCGTGTCCAGTAATGTGCTCTAATTTGCCTGCAGCTTTTGCTTCATCGCTTCAAGCGACGATCCGGGCCCTCATCGGTCCCAACGGTGGTCCGTGGTGTCCCTCGTTCGCATATGGGAGTGCGATCATTAAGCTCAAACGGTGCTCGCCCCAAGTCTCCGTACACCTTATGGATTTGGGAACTCCACTTTTCAGGCGATCTGGTGCGCTATTATGTAACCGGCTCGCTGTGCGGACCCGGTCGCTTCGGCTGCGTCGGACTGTTTAAAATAATTACGGGCAGGACAATTTGCTGGCGGAAAATTTGCTCCACCCTAGGGTGGATGAAAGCGGCACAATCTCTGGGTCTTTGTGATGGAACATTTTGCTCCCCAGTGAGGGAGCGAAACACTGTTTGGTTTGGGTGGGTTATGGTGGCGAGCTGCTGTGATACGCAACAATAAAATGCACCCTCCCATCAGACGAACCAAAATGGAAACTTTTCTGTGCACGCGCCCGCTTTGCGCACGGTTGCAGTTATTTGTTTCAATCCAATTCAATCCTAAACCGGCACGCTCGTGGTGAGATTACACAGGGGGGAAACACTCACGTGTAATCGACGGAGGGAAAGCTATGGTGTGGTAGCTTTTCATTTGAAAATGATATCTTATCGACCGAAGGCTGAAGCTGTCGTGGGTGTGTTTGTTTTCCTCTTTCATTGGGGATGCAAAGTTTTGCATGCTCTGCACAATGCAAGTAATTTTTTTTTCATTTACAAACACCCATGTATGCAGGTTATCGGTATCCATTCCCGATGTTTTTTTCTCCCCCGGGGTTACTTTACCTGGCTTTACCAGGCACATGGAAAATCTCCCCGACAAAGGCTACAATATTCGCACCAAATAATGTGCGCTTTCATTGCGAACCTTGAGTGAAAAGTTGGCCATTGCACGCACTAGATGCATTGTTCTCGGATGAAACACGAGGAAAACTGTAGCTCGAGGAGGTAAAAAGTTTCCTCCGTATGTAGCAACAGCACAGTCTGGACGTTCAACGGGAAAAGTGTTGTTTTTTTCGCCCTAGTTTTTCAAACCACAACGCACCGCCTTTGATGAATGCTGCTACTTGTAGCGAAAGAGGAAGGGTTTAACATTGGTGATCAAATTGCGAATAGTTTTTTATCCAAATCGTCTACAAGGTATGCAACAAAATGTTTTAAAGAATAAATAATGGAATAACAACGATTAGTTTTGCGTAATCGATATTAAATGTAAAGCCTTAAAGGAAATAAATTATGATTACTGTGCAGTAAATAAATAAATACAACACAGGTTTTACATATACTGTACGCACTGTACCTGCGAGCCTCGAACCACAAGACCTACCTTTACCCTTTGCAAAAAAGGTGCAAATTGCATCAGCGAAAAAAAACGCTTTACGCACGTCCGTGTCGGATGCGATTCAGAGCTGCACGGCTGGAAAAATCACCAGTGAGACGAGACGCGCGTGCTCGTGGGAAAGTTTTCACTTTTCTTACCTCGCCCGTACACTGACCTTTGTGCGGTGGGGCGGAAGGTGATGCACACAAGACGTGATGGGTACGGAACGGTGAAAGTGCACTCAATTATGAGCAGAAGAAAAATGGATTTTCGCTGCGAAAAGCGAAGAAGGGGTTGTATGCCAGGGGAAGCAATGAAAGGGTCAGGTGGTCAGGTGGGGATGGGGACGGCGGCACCCTGTGCTGTGCAGTCCATTGTTTCGATGGTAGACATACGTGCACACGTCACCGTGTGTGATTATGGGTTAATTTTGCCAATGAACCGGCTGTGCTCACAATGAAGCAGTGGAGGGTTGCTTACGGTCGAGGAATCTGTTCCGCTCAGCTTAGCAATTTTGCATACACCGCTGCAAAGTGCTCTCATTTTTTTAAATCTCCGAATGTATATCTGTCCGACATGTCGTGATGGAAATATGCGGAACATGCGTGTCGTGTTTTTTTTATTTTCTCGCATAAATCGCTCCACATTTGAGTGGTGAATTAGATGTTGTGGTTATTTTTTCCTGCTTTCATGAGCTTCATGAGAGGCTTTTGATGGGAATATGTGCCACTTGTACAGGTGGTGCAACAGCTTTGATTTATGCATAAGCCGATCGAGTGTAAGACATGAGGCACCTCTCATGGCAGTTTGAAAAATGGTATCGCTCTCTCTCGGTGCTCTGTTTGATTGAAGGCCCTATTAGTCGCCCGAGGCTGTGCAGGAGGAGATTGAAATAGATTGAGTTTTGAGCACAGTTATTATTATGTGTGAGGCTGGGGGAAGGCAATGAGAGTGGGGTAAAGAAATGTGTAGAACCATTTCTAGCTTTGCTGTTTTTATTGTATTGAAACCTGGTTGATACAAATGGAAAAGTTCGTAAACAACAAATAATGAATTTAAAATTTATTTTCGCACAACACTTCTAACAATATATTTATTTTATTCCTTTCTCTTTTTAGGTAAGTTTTGATCAACCTTCTTGCTTTCATTACGCTGTGTAGTATCGATTGGCTACTTGTTAACCCTATTCTGAACCCCGTCATCACGTTGGTCTTAAATTATTAAGGTATTGTTGTGCTTTTTATGTCGTAACGAAATTAAAAAAAA
>JXXA01010868.1:0-14177 GCA_000956255.1 Anopheles punctulatus | reverse complement strand
CCCCCCCCCCCTTGTCCCGTGAAAGCCAAGCCACGGAACGGAAGGGATCTAAGTGGAGATGCTTCATTTGCATGCGGCAGATTTGCGACACCGAAATAGTGTCCTCGTTTACTTCTGTTTTTTTCTTTCGTTACTCCACTTTCAACACAATGCTCCGTTTGACGGATTCGTTTCGAAACCTTTCTTAATCGTGCGTTTAATTGGATTAATTTGAAGCCAACGGCAACCGGGTCCGGCGGCTGCGTTGGAACTGATTCGTAGTTGATCCAGTTCTTTATGGGAACAAAATTTGTTCGCATCACGCACGGACCAGGGAGCAGGTCAACATTTCTCAGCATCCAATTGGAGTTTTTTGAGCTGATTTTCTGGTCGCTTCCCCCGTGATGATAGATAAGGAAATACTAATTGATAGACGAAATGGTATTATGCGCTAGCGGAGCAGGACAGAGCGAAGAGTGGGAGAAAAACTGGTATTTTGTGTGTCCAGCGGAGTGGACACGGCTTGACATTTGCATAAAATTATGCCTCTCAACCAATCCGAACGGCTCGGACGCTGGCGTTAGAGCCGCTTGCCACCACTATCGGCGGTTCGTTTGGTCGGATTTTTCACGGGTGGCTGGTTACGAGCGGAAAGCGAGACACCGTAGGATGCGTCTGTGCGTTGGGCTGGTGGGCATAGAGCACGTAAACACACACGCCCGAACGCGCCGGGGATTGGCCGACCGAGCCCCGTTCCGCTAGATGAACAGCCGCCCAGCCAATCGCGGCACGTCGCGGGAGTTGATAATGAGTTGATAATAATATTCAATTTGAAGCTTGGTGGGCGCGAACGTCACCCCTCGTGGATCCAGCTCGTGTGCTCGAAACGAGTTTGGCCTACCCCATCGGACGCTCATAGGTGGACTTCATTCATAATTTATGCCGAGCAATTTCGGTCGATCTGTCGATCACGTCACGAGACGGACCAGTTTTTCCTGCGGAACGGAAAGCGAAAAGCGCACCAATTAGGCGAGAATACATTCCGGGACCGAGCGGGCGCAATTACCCGGCGTTTTGGCAAATGCAAGTCACATTCGCGATCGAAAAATGTCGTCCCGGTTTTGGTGTTGACGGTGGAATGAAAAGTTGTCACCCGAGATGGGACCCGCGTCCGGGCCGGGTGTCCTTTCACCTGGGAGGTTTTTCGTGCACGGGGAAGCGAAAAAAGAGGAAGATTTCGGAAAGAGTCATTCCACCCAGGATGGGGTTTCGCCTTGCCAAAAGATTTGAGCAATCGACTGTTTGCTTCGGTTTCGGTTAAGGGATTGAAGTTAGGTAACGCAATTTTCTCGATTCGTCTTGGATCGATTTCAAACTTCGCGCAGCAAACCAGATCAGTCCAGTGAAATGGAAACGTCCTCGGGAGTCTCACCGAAAGCCATGCGTAATGCCAATTAACCTGATGCAGTTTAGTAGCACCGCCGCGGGAACTTGCTCCGTAACGGGTGGCGATCGGATAGTTTTGCTTCGAACCGCCGACTCGATCGATCCTTCCACGTACCGAAATCCCGTTGCCCGTTGCTGTTATAGTTCTTTTTTTTCGTTTTTTTTCCACCCAGCAGAAACCATCCTCCATCTCTTCTGCCTTTACCAAACATACACTTTGCGATCGTGAATCAGACGGGCGAAGATAAAAGTTGATGTTAATGCGCCTTGTGCACCGACCATAAATACACTATCGCGACTGATTGTTGCGTTTTCTGCCAGAAAGGGGCGACAGATTCAGGGAGCCGAGAGAAAACAAGTGTGCTCTTGTTTCTCGTGCAGTGGGCAGCCACTCGTTGCCCCGCTGGACGCCACCAGAACCTCCAACTTTGCCGGCCACATTCGGTGGCCATTCGGTGGACGGTCCACCGAGTCACCTTTCACTATCCGAGCTATCCGGCCCGAATTTTTATGATGATGAAAGAGAAAGAGGGCAAGATGCGATTCCTTCCCACCTGTTTGATAGCGGAGCAAGGAGCTGTGGTTGGTGGTAAGGAAAAAAAAAATAACGAAAAAAGCACACTCCACTTGATCGATATAAAGGATGGACGGAGGCACAAACACACACACACATATACACGCACCACCTGGCCCGGATCGAGACCGCAAACGGAGGCGAAAGCGCTGAGAGCGAGTGAAAGAGCTCGCCACTCGCCCGCCACGGTTGCGCGAAAGTGAACCGGTGTGGTGTGGAGGATCGGCAGCAAAAAAGGAACGAAACGAGAGCACATTCACTTGTTGGCTGGACACACGAAACCCACGACGAGGCGCATCGCGTCCTCAGCGGTTGATGTCCGGTTGCGCATGTCTCTTTGCTGCCACCGCTGCTGCCGCTGCTGCTGACGCGTAAATTCAAATCAAAGTGGATCGCTGGACGGCTGTGCCGGAGGTGATCGCGTTTTTCATGCGACGATCACCCGTTTTCATCACCCTCGCCCCGGTGCGGGATGGGACGTCCGGATCCGGAGGCGGATATCAGATCGGTTTGTGTTGGTGGCTACAGGATCGGCTACCACCTCCGGTCGATTGGAAAGTGAGCTAATTTACGGAGCGTATGAGCAATTGCTGGCACCGGGAAGCAAGCGGGAGGGAAGATCATCCCGATCAGGCGAACTTTACGTGCAACAGGTTAGTGTTGATGGTTTTTTAAACAAAAACGCTCCATATGGTCTAGAAGCAAAGTTTCCCAAAGAAGCTCATCACATAAGGAAGATCATCCGTTCAAGTCACTCCGGGAACCCTCTCGTGATCGTTGTTTAAATGACCCAACCTCATCACATCATGCCCGCGAAGATTTCGCCAAAAGCCGCAGTACCTCGAATGCACCATTTACGTACACGATTTGTTCTCCAAATCGCTGCTTGCTGATCGCTTCCAATTAACCGCCACGATCGGTTGCCAATTCTGCATCAGCTTGGCTCAATTCAATAGTACACCTAGCACGTGCTTCATTTCAACGCCAGGAGGACCCAACACGATCGACGACGGGGTGGTTTGATGATGCTCAAACAACTACTTGCCCGTGCCCGTGAATCAGTACTTCAGCAGAAGTTCTGGCACGATTCGCTTACCATTCGGAGTGGATGGAAGAGTCTGTATTGCGTTCAGCGAAACGTGGTCCGAAGCAAAGAAGACGATTGAAGTAAGAAAAACAATTGCATTAAAGGAAAGGAAAACCCCGATCTAGGGAGATCGTTGTTGGTTGTTCGTTTTGCTCGCTTGGTTCGTTCTCGCGCAAGAACAGCCGAATCATTTCCTCTATTCGCACGCGTCTAGTCTGAGTGTGTGTTTTGAAAGAAAGGAAGAAAAAACGCTGAATATCTCAGGCACGTGCGTTGTTGAATGCAATTACCACTAATGAGACGGATGGATCTTTAAGAGATTTAAATATTCGCACCTTTCAATGAGTGAAATGAGCATTGCGGATGAGTTAATAATGATTATTGAGATAGTCGGAAAGGCGTACAATATATGTTCGTGGATACAGGATGTTCCTCTTGAAGTTGTTAGTAAAATAAAATTCCTATTAAAATATCCTCTTCCAGCAGCATCCTCTCGGATGAGATCATGATAGTTCTGGCCTTTCTTCAAACGCTATCCACCGCTTTACTTTGAACGATCGACTTGCTTCACTTACATACAAGCTGTCACTTGCTGCTCGCACCCAAAGCCGGTCGCATCCACCCACTCGCAGATCAACCTAGTCCAGCCTAATGACGCACGCACACACACACCATTGACAACGATGGCGGCTCCAAAAGCGTCTCCGAAGCCGCGGCCGCAGTGAGATTGTTTTAATTAAAATGTATTCGTATCGAGAGCAAATTGAATGCCGCGTGGAGCGTGTGTGTACGCGGCTAGCGAAACGTGATGACGCCCGGGCGGCCCGGACAGCATGAAGGCAAAGGAAAATCGAGAGCGCTTGCGCGGTGGCTGTGGATCGCCATTTTTGGGGAGGCACACTTGGTGTCCCGGTCGCAAGCCGTAGGAGGCAATTAGTGCCCGCGAGCAGACCGGTGCTGGTGGTGGCGTAGGACATCGGGACATCATTAACAGCACCGATGTCGGCGCTTTCTAGGATGTTTCGTAACTTACCTCCAGTTGATCGGGCTCGGTCGGTGAGATGAAGAACTGCAGCGATTGTTGCACGGGAAGTGACCAAATTCCACACTCACATAAATAAAAAAAAACAGTTGTTCAAGATAAAAAGCACTTCACCACCGCGGGACGAAAACTGCCAAATACCACACACGAACACCGGTCGCGCGGTTGTGGCGGATTATGTACTCTCGGGACGGACCGTAAGTACCCTCTGGGAGCTTGTCAATTTCGTTCCGGTTTGCCGTGGCAACAACAACCGGGCCTTCTGTTGAGGGTCGTCCCGATCTATCTGCCCGATCGCTCCTAATCGGCGGTGATCGCGAGCGTCTTTTCGAGAGGTCGCGGTCGGAGGTTTTTATTTGAAGCGGTCTGTCGGTGGCGTCGGCGGCACCACCGAAACAAACAGATAATTCACTGTGCGGTAGAGGTTTTTTTCTTCCTTCCGTGGAAAGAACCAACGTGACACTTTATTGACTCTCGCTCGCTCGTTTGTTTCACTGCGTTAAAACAAGAAATAAGCTGTAGCCAGATTCATCCCGTCTTGGCGGGCTTGTCAAACTTCACTACAGTGCGCCACTTCACACGACCGAAACGAGACAAACACACTCACTCACACGTGCTTCACTTCACTTCACTACTCGACCTCTTGCTCGCACTCTCTTTCTCTCCCCCTCACACTCGCTCGCTTTTCCGTGACTTTCTTCCGGAGTGTTTAAATACAGCACGCGGTAAGCCTGCTCATTGAATCCCTTGTTGATTGTTATTTGGACACTTGACTTCTACTCGAGCGCAACAATGTTGTGATGAGACACTTCGACACGATTCGGTGGGGAAGACGCGCGCACACAATTTATGTCACTGAGAGGCAAACCATCACCGGTCACGCCATGGTAGGGCAATCTGTAAAATAAAAAAAGAACCCGAAAAAGCAATCAGGAAACGGACACATCATCATCATCATCATCTTCTTCAACGGGTGAAGGCCACCCGTTCTGCGGACTGCAACAATGTATCCTTAATCTCCACGGGTCTTCAAGCACGCAAGGATATCAGTCACTCTCGAGTGACCATTTTTTCCTTCGTTTGACGGCAAAAGCAAAAGAAAAAAAAAATCGCGTGAGTGAAAGGATGCGAAGTGGAGACGCCTGATGAGCCCTCCGGTGAGCCTTGAGCGAAGGGCTTGGCTGTCGGGTTTTTAGTAGGTTAAATGTGTTGTTGCGCTGCGCCTCGGCTGCGTTGTGTGTCCTGTTAAAAAAGCAAACAACCCCGTTTGCTCTTTTACCGGCCCCATCCACCGATTCCCGATTCGGCAAAAGTCACACGCGCACTTATTTCGCACCGGGCAGACGAGTAGGCTGATACTTGAAATTATTTATAACACTTATACAACGTGTCTCGCGCGCGCGCGCTCGCTCGCCCGGAATCGAGCACAAAGGGGCCGAATGTCAGTGCAGAATGAAAAGGTCGGGCAGATGGGTCGGCTGCGATGGATGGCGGCTGTGCGTCGTCCTGCAGCCGACACCGACGTTGTGACGATCCTGGACGAATTTTAATGCAACGGCACGCAGAAACAAGCCGGTACGCACTTCACAAAAGGTCAGCCTCAATCTTGACGTTTTGCGCTCTATCAATCGACCTTCATGTGGTCATATTTTAGTGTGGCCGGGTTGGGTTGTGTGGTTTTTTTTGCTTTAATATTCTTCTTGGAATTTTGCACGCGCTCGCGCCCGCGCGAAGTCCGCTTTTGTGTCGCTTCTTCGGCCCATCGTGCGGCCGTGGATTGACATTCGGGTTGGTGGAGTTGGATTTTGTTTTTTTTTGAAAATGATTTTATTTCCAGGGCGGACGTGAGCCGCGTACGTCTCGCGGGCACAACTGTTGATCTCGATCTTTGGCCTGTCCCGGCCTGCCACAAGGCAACCGCGCGTGGAATGCAATGTTTCCTGTACGGGAATTGTTTTCCTTTCGCTGATGTATGTGCGTAAAAAAGTTTAAGGCCTATTTATTCCAAGTGAACTTTAACTTGCCGCTCGGGCTCAAATTGTTGTGACAAAGAAATGAAATTATTAAGCTGCATTTTAATAACTGCTTTGTGGATGTTCAACAAACTGACCGCCATTTTTTCTGAATGAAACATGTCGATATTGGTCATATCGGGAGCAGTCTGATTAAGAAAAAAAAAATGTCATCGAAACTAAACCATAAGTATTGAAGATTTGTTTCGAAAAACAATTTTTCAGAAAACAACTCGGGCAAGCCAAATAAATGTGGCTCAATCAATGGAAAAGCCTGCCTGTATCTTCTTTGATGTTCACCCTTAATTTGTCTTCCTCACCGGACTCCCAGCTGCCGATGTTCATCCGATAAAGGTCAGTGGCGGAACTGCTCATGAATCGTCCTCTTACCCCGCCCGAAGGCACTTTTCGGTGTGTCCGTCCGAAAAATGCCACCCGTTTTGTAAAAGGGCTCCGGGAAGACCGATCGCTTGTGACGCCGTTTCATTAAAAGACGGTCAACGGTGTGCTTCGAGCCTGTTTGTCTTTTTTGAGCGTATGTGATTTTTTTTTAGTCGTTGGTATTGTATGTGTTGGCATTATTATTTTCCCTCCGCGTGAGGATGTTCCAACACGTAAGGATGGAAAGTAAACGTACCCGGGGGGAGTCACACCATTAATTAGCATGCATGGAGCGTGAGCGCGAGTGAGGCGCCCCGTGCTTGAAACAAAAAAAAACTGATCGAAAGACAACTGTCCAACGATGGAGAACATGGTGGGTCAAGCGAAGGAAGCAACGAACAAAAAAAACACACACACACACCGTTACCCTTCCCGGGAGTAATTAGCGAATGTAGTCGTAATCTACTCGCACAAGGAGGTGGACGAGTGTAATAAATTTTTAATAATTTAATCAACCGAACTCGAACCTCGAGGCCCGAGGTTCGCATCGGTAATTGGGCGCTCTTTCGCCGAGCCCGGAGTGAACGCTTTTTTTTTTTTGGTTGACGGTCAGCTTTCCCGGTATCGCCAGCCTGCATTCGATTATTTTATTTTCATCCCCAAGCGGGTTTTGCGAGCGTATCGAGTGTCCGTTCCCGGGCGACGCGATTTTTTTGTTTTTTGGTCGATTCTGATATGCATCTTTCTGGGATTTTGGTGCATTCTACGGCGGTGAAATAATTTCAGAGCTCGCTGGTTTTTGTGTATCCAATCGAAGGTGCTTTATGTGCAGCTGATAATGTCACGTTCTTTATGCACTTCTCTCTCCTTAATCACTTGCACAATCAGCAAAGGCACATGTTTGAGATTTAAGTTAAGATGCAACTGGTATCTCGCGATCGGTCCGGAAGCGTGCAGGAACGACATGTAAAATTGGACGAAAAAACAACACACACACAAACATCATCCTCGTTCCTGGAGACACAGTTCGTTTTTATATGTTTTGCACGGTTTGGTACAAATTTCACTTTCTGTTTCGGTGAAGCACCAGCCCGCGCTTGTCCGGGCGCAGAAACGCACAGATCGAACTGGAGCAGCAAAGGTAAACGCGTTGCCGACACAACACGATGCAACTGGTCGCATCCGCCGCCACCGAGCAGGACTGCAATCATTTGTCATTATCTTTAATCGCACGGCAGCGCACGGTGCGAACCAGATACGGTGTGTTACGACCGTTTCCTTTCCGTGTTTGCTACACTTGCGCATGCTGTGCGTATGCGAATGTGTTTTTATTTATGGCTTAAATCACTTTGCGTTTCATTTCATATTTTCGTACACTGTGCGATGCGGGGGATTTGCATTTTTCAATGTTTTACCACAAAATATGGAGACGTTTCTATCACCACTAAGCACAGTTTCTTTTGAGCGTTTTCAAA
Organism: Anopheles punctulatus; assembly: GCA_000956255.1. Classification (NCBI taxonomy): domain Eukaryota; kingdom Metazoa; phylum Arthropoda; class Insecta; order Diptera; family Culicidae; genus Anopheles; species Anopheles punctulatus. The sequence goes on along the minus strand of JXXA01010868.1, from coordinate 6,181 downwards.
TCACAAATTTGCCGTCACATTGCGTGCTTCTTTTTTCTCAGTTTTGCACAATTTTTCGCACCGCCGTCGTCCACTGCACCCAGGACCATAATTGAGGATGAGCCAATTTTCCCATCACCCTAACGGAGCGCATCCATCGCGAGCGGTGTGCAGGCGCTTCTTTCCGGGTTTGGCGCGATCTTCAGCCGCACTCGTTCATCTTCAGCTGGCCACCGGTTTCGTCGCTCGCACCACTCGCGCCTCCCGAACCGATTGCCCCTGCACTTGTGGCGTGATGTCACTTGTTTTCACTTTCCTTGCGTGGCTTCGCGATCGGAAGTGCGTGCGAAACTAGTTCACCCTAAGCCCGGGCGAGGTCCACCGGGTTTGTCGTTGACGAAGGAAACACTTCCGGCCCGCACTTCTCGGTTGCAACGAGGGCGAAGATTAGAGCGGTGTCTAGGCGACGAACGCAATTAGATCGCTCGTAGCGTAGTCGCACACTGAGAGTGACATTCACGTTGACTTCTCCGGTGTGTAGTGCACGTATTTTTTCTTGACAATTGACTGTGGATCACTGGTTCGTAATGGAGACACGCACATGAGCACACTCACAGGATGGGAAATGAGGAAACGTGGAATGCTGTTAATTGAACCGTCACTTTGAATTGAACCGTCACTAAAATCTTATCTACAGGTAGCACTAGTTTTGAGTGAATATTTCATTGCATCAGTAGCACAAAAGATGAACTCACTGTTTCACACTGTTGTTGTTATCACAAAAAAAAAATCGGTATCCTTTCGCTTCCTGGCGCACTGTCACTGATCGATCACTCCGGTTGCCGTTTGAAAACGAAAGAATGGGTAAGGAACACTACGGATGAGGGGACCCGCGTTGTACCCGCGATGGTTCGGCAATTCCGCGATGACGGGCGTGTAACACACCGCGAGCGCGCCACGAACGGTAACACAAACGGCGTGATCGGTGCGATCAGCGATCGGTGAAGGTATGCGCGCGCGACGTCTCAAGACGGTCCGTGCGACGACCACGACGAGACGATGCGATGTGCGCTCGGGCTCAGCGCCTGCCAGGGAGGAGGACGAACGACGTCGTCGTCGTCGTCGTCGTAGTCGTCGAAGATGCTGCGGTGCCGTGACTCCCTCCGGCAGGGAAGCGGCAGACGTGTGTGAGCGAGGGAGCGAGCGAGCGAGCGAGTAAATGAGAGCGCGAACGAGATCGAGCGTGATCGTGGGGGCGGGACGACAAACGCGCGAGCGGTACGAACCCGCCGTCGTCCAAAATCAGAGCAAAACGAACGTGGCACAGGGCTGGGGCGGGCGGTGAGCGGTTCGGTTTCATCTCCCCGCGCGGAGAGTGGAGAGCTTTCGCAAAGTGGCTTCGGCGGGCGCACCGCAAAAGGGGGAGATCGATACAGATTCCAGTGGGGTATGGCTGTGTGCTCCATTAACGGGTTCGCTCACTTCCAACCGACTAGAAGCCTGCTCTCCGATCTCTTTCTTCTTGCCCCGACGCTCTCATCGCGCGCGCTGAAGCGACGAACCCCGGCTGGCTGACTGAATCGCTCCAGAAAAGGCGCTCGTTTAGCTATACGGAGAGAGAAAGACAGAGCAAGAGAGAGCGAGAGAGAGGGAGAGAGAAAAGCTGCGGAAGGTGAACCGTACGGGAGGAAGGTGATCCGAGATCAGCTTCCTTCATTCATCTCCAGCATCAGTACGCCCCCACCTCGAGCGCGCGCTGAAAGCTTGCCGCGAGTAACTCACTCACATGCTAGGCTCGGAGCTTTCAGGGCACTCACTTCACTTCGGGTGGTTCAGACACCACCGAGCGAAACCATAACGACAAGAACGAGAGCAAAGCTCTAGCCGGGGGAACGTCTTCCTGCGGTGCTGAGCGAGTTTTGCTCACTCTCTCGCGCAGACTCACATTCGGCGGGGTTCGTCGCTTGAAGTCTTTCGTTTCTGCTTGCGGAGGGAGACTTGGTTTTTCGCATCAAAACAAAAACACGAACACGAGCGGGCTGTTTTTTACGTGAGCGTGTGTTCGTCGGCACGAAGCGTCGCGGTATGCCGGTTTTTGCAGCGCATCATCCTTCTGGTCGTGTTACGCGCGAGAGCAGTACGTGCGGAGCGACGATCGGATGCTGTTACGCTCGTCCACGTTAGGTGGCGTGTTGTGTGGGATATGGTGATACAAAATGATACCAATAGTATTTTAATGATTTTGATTTAAAGAATGGTTCAAAACCCACTTATTTTATTTATAATTTTTAGTTATAACTGTCGCTACATTTTAAACTATTAATTTAAACATTAATTTACAATTCGGACATAAGTATTCAGAAAAAAAGGAATCATTCGGACAAAAACAAAAAAAAATCATCTACTAATCGTAACTGATAGATTTTTCTTGTCCGCTAAAGCATCGTCTCATACGTTTCAAACTACAGAGAAGAATAAATGTTATATATCCTGTCGCTGCATTTGAACCCCTTGTCGAGGCACAGATTGAGACGTTATGTTTATCTTAACTATCCGTTTTTATTAGCCAAAAAGGTTGCTCAAGGTAAGGCTGAATTGAGTGGTGCATTCACTGGCTCCAAACCAAATCACGGCACGGACGATATGGTCGGCTGCTGCGACTATTAAAATGCAAATATGATAGAGCATGCTGCGGTGAGGTGAGATTGGTTCGGTGTGGTTTTATTTCCGATGTTTGCCTTTGTGAGGCGCCTTTGAAGTGCGTTGATGGTGGTGTTTCGGTGATAAGAGAAGTTGTTTCGTGTTCCGATTTTTGCTATGATATTTCCGACAAATGTCATGGTTTTTTGACATTAAATTTTTGTTTCGCTCGTGTGGATAGGATTTTTGGATTTTATTGTTTAATGTAACGTGAAACCATGCAAAACACAAACTAATGCCAACCTATAAAGCGTTACCGTAACGAAACTGGCACATCCTGTAGCTGCGCATAATTTGGAACCTTCATTGCTCAAACAATCTACATGTTGAGCAGCGTGCACTGAAAGCCAACCCGAGAAACAACACTCCCGACGATAGAAACAAAAAAATGAGAAACTGTTAAACGTCGTTAAGTTGTGCTCTCCTTCCAAGGCGGACGGTTTTTGTCTTCAATTTTCGTCCACCACATTGCCCCATTTCAATCATAACGATCTTCATCGCCTCATCATCATCTACTCCGGGAGCGGCTTGCTGACTGCTGTCGGTGTCTCATCGAACTGTAGCAAACCGCTCCCAACCGGTTGGAGATGATTTGGAGCAAACGCATGTGACCGATGCAGAAGGTCCCAAAATAAGAGCAGACAGGCAGGTTAGCCAGGCGGGCAAAAAACGGTTTCAGAAAAACCAATTTCCAACTTCCGTTACATGTCATTTTTTCGACCGCCACTGGACGGGCGGCTGGACGGGTGGTGAAGATGATTAACAAAACAAATGTCTCTCCTAATTTCTGAGAGCGAGAAAAACAGACCCGAACGTCCGTACCTAACAGTCCACCTTCAGTGGGTTTTTGGCAAAGGCTTCCCCGAACAAATGGTAGAAAATTAGGGAAAACAGAATGGTACACTTACACACACACTCGCACTGGCTCGGTACGGTGGTAGTAGAAATGACCATTCAACCGTTTTGTCGTTTACCTTCCGGTCCTATGCTGGTCCTACGAACCTGGTCGCTGGTGCCCGCGCAGTGACGAGATCTTAATCGACGACAGATTGAAGTTTATGTCAATGTCGCTTCCGTTCTCGAAATGGATCGCACTTGCCGTCGTTCATTCACACTTGTTTGAGCGGCTAAACGCGGGAATACCCCTCAATTAGGTGCAAAGCAAAAGGCTTTATGACGGGCTTCTTCCAGCCTGGCGGTGGAATCTAACTGTTTTATCCGATTTAACGATTCAGCCCGACCGGCTAAACACGGGGGTAATGGGGCTTATGATGAGCTTTTTTCGGAGGCGAAACTGTTAGCTGCTTGTGCTCGTGTTAATCGGGAATTGCTCTATTTACGCTTTGTTGGTGTGCTTAATTGTGTAAATGGGTAGTGAAATGGACTGTTGCGGGTAATGTGTGCCGTTTGATGAAGCTGTAGCCGACATTATTTCGGTTTGTTCTTGGAGGTGGTGGTAAATGGAAGCATAAACTCGTCCCGAAATCTTTGAGGTCATTTAAAGACTCGAATCGAAAAAAATAGTTCCATCCGAGTTTATTGCGAATGATGAGTTCAATTTTATTCAAGAACATATTATAATTTTATGTATGAAATGGATTGAGAATTTTGATAAAACATCAATTAATGGTACATCCATAATTTCATAATATAATGGAAAATTAATTGCAATAAGACACAAAAAAAAATTTGACTTTCATAATAATTGAAAGTTTTAAAAAGTGTTCTTGTTTGGATATATTATATTTTTTATTATTAAAGGTGAATAATTGTTTTAAATTGTTTGCTGCTGAATTATGTTGGTTTCAAAAAACTGAAAATATTTAGTGGCTAAAACTAAGTAAATGTTTTTCTTGAGAACTATTTTTTAATTGATTTTTAGTTTTGTAATAAAATGAAAGTCATTATCAAAAACAATATGATTTTACCAACGAATTTTAAATTCAGTACTTCAGTGGTACTATTTATTTGTGTACTTAAAAAAACACAAACTGTAGCACTATGGACTGTAAATAGCGATCAGTCCACGCTCACAAAGGAGCTATCCAGTGCAATGGAGCACCGCACGACACGACAACGGCCCTTAGACCGATTTATCAATTAGAAAGGCATCACCCAGCGCACCCGGGCGCACTGGTCGCACTGGTCAACCATCCTACCACCCACGACCACCGATCCCCGCCAACGGGGGAAGCTTTCATCTTCTTCGACCGGCCACACCCTGAACCGCACCCCCGCTTCGCATATGTGCTCCGAGTACTACGCGGAAAAAATCCCCCCCTTCCCCTCCCTTGAAAACGCAGCACAAGCGGATGATCGGCGAACGGGCGATTCGGATAAGCGGCTGGGCTGTTGTTTTGCTATTTTCATACGTTCCGGCTTGACATAAATTAAACGCTCGGGCCCTTATTTGCGAACGATAACAATAAATCCCTTTGCCCACCAGGCTTAACGAGGCGCTGGCTCGGCGAACCTCGCGTTGCCGCACGAACGGAGGATAATTAATTTGCCTACAATCGGTCAGTTTGTCTATTAAATGGTCGAATAATTACCTACCCGGGGTGAGCCGGGCTGAACCGTTTGGCGAAAATTTAACCTCGCTTGTGCTGAGCTCCAGCCGAGGGTGGGTTGCGAGTTTCCCCAGCCCCAATCCGCAGGGTGGGTCCGTCGCTGCACCGTTCTTCTGTTCTTTTCATTAAATTAAACATATTAATTCCATTTATCAAGTCAACCGAACTAAACCAAGCGCGTGGTGTGTCACAGCGTCCGTGAGCTCGAAGCAAAAGGAGGCACCGCTTCACGGAGCAGCAGACTTTCGATGATTACTTTACATTCATCGGGATCGTAGCGTGCAATCGGTCGGATCTTCTCGGTGAGTGCAAAGCTCACTTTACGCTGCGTCCAATCGCGGGTTCGTCGCTTAACGCCCGGCCGCAAGTCGGTCTCGGTTCGCCGTATCGCAACGTGTGCGCGTGTGTGGTCAGCTTTTTCGATGCTTTTTTTTCGACTCCACTCGCCCTCCTTGCTCGTCCGCGTGCACATAAATCAACGCGAGTCCCTTTTTGCGGTGGGAGATTCTAGTCGGTGAAATAGAAAGTGAAAATCGACCGTCGTGGTCGTGTACGGTTCGCCGGGCCGTTGGATGTGCCTTGGTCGGGCTGCGTTCGATCGGTGCCAACGATTCGCGACGCGTGGCCGTTTGCAATTGGAAAAACCCTCCCAGCACAAGGAAGCGACATCGCGTATCGCGAGCGAACGAACTCGTATTTTTTGTTACTGCTGCTGCTGCTGCTGCGGCTGTTGTTGCTGTGTGGAGCCTATCGGGCTGTAATGGATGAAGAAGAAAACTGGAGCTGCAGGAACACGGCCCGGTGCAGCTGCAGGAAAGAAAATATTGCCCCAGCCGGGACCCGAGCGGCACGATATGGCCACGAGCCACGAGATACGAGTGTGAATAGTTGGACAGTCCGGTCCGTTGGGGCCTTGCGCGGTCACGCGGGCC
>JXXA01010866.1:0-34749 GCA_000956255.1 Anopheles punctulatus | reverse complement strand
TAGATGTTGCTGTAACGTAAGTACGTGAGTGAACTAAGCGAAAACCTAATCCCCTTACCAAATGAAAAAGACCGCCCATGTCATGACTGATAATAATACGAGCTATGAAAACAAAAATCGAATCGAAATAATGACTACCTATAATGTAACTAGTGTAGCGAATTCCGTAGCGTTGTTATTCGTGGCAAAGTGGCAAGTTTTTTTCGGACTGTTCTGGAGGAGGGAGTATGTGGTAGAAAGCAAGGTAGCTACGAACGAAATAGCGAGACCTTTCCTTTTTGTTTGACGGTCAATTTTTCAGCGTTTTTTTGGTAAATAAAAGAAAATCAAACAAGAAAGGAAAATGCTGCATCAAGTTGCTGCGAAGACGAATTTGGCAGACGGGATGTTTTAAGTAGATGGAATTTAAACTAATAAACCACGCCGATGGGATATAAACTCGCACAGTTCGAATGAGCACTTCTAGCGTCTAATTTGTGTGACGAAAAGTACGTAAGGAACGGCAACATACCTAACAATCGTTTAGCTAAATCGCGTAGCAGCTATTCGCAGCTTCACTTTTCTAGTCCCCAATGCTGTGGTGGACGGTTTATAATACAAAAACGTAACCAGCAGCAATCAAACGGTTAGTCCTATAGATTAGCGGCAAAACAGCACACTATACCTAGCACGAACTAGAATTCTTACAAAGCTATCACCGCTCTAGGAATCCTTTCCGACCTGGACGCTCTATTAAAATGCATTTTTATCTGTTGAGCAACGACACGGTAAACGAGCGACCCTTTACTGATTTCTGGACCGCTAAAAAGCTGCTGCCATAGCATCAACTAGGAGAAGCCCAAGTAGGCCCGCGCATGTAACGAGAACATAAAGCTAGTTGAGTAAATCAAAGCAGCATCAGTAGCACTAAGCGAAAAAGAGACGCGAAAGAACACAAAAAGAAAACTTTCAGTAACGAAAAACTTTACCGATACACTGAGCTGTACCATGTATAAAGTTAATCCTAAGAGATAAATACAACAACTCAAATCCTGCGTTTGAGAAAGAAAACCCGTGCAAAAAACCAAACCGTTTCTTTTCGTCATCTTTATACTTAAAATAGATTTCATAGGAACAATTGGAGTGTTTATTCATGCTCTCCTCTCGAATCCTGCGCCTGTTCTTGCTCATCACCATCCTCTTCGCCTCCTTCCTCTTCCTCCTCTTCTTGGTTTTGCTGAACCCACCAAGACAGCAATCCGAGCCCAGACTCGTTAATAGCCGCTACAATTCGGTACGGTGTTTTATTACCCTCCTGGCCTGTCGCGTTACTCGTACTGGATCCGCCCGCACTCGTACCGGCTGCCCCCGACGGAACCTCCTGATCCGGTGGCCCTATCGGTGAGCTTTCCTCGAACACTTCGCCCGATACGCGGAACTTGATGCTTTCACCGATGTCCATATACAGATCGTGCGTGTTGCCGTCCTCGAGCGGATACTCCCATACCCACGCCTGCTCGGCTTCCTCGTATCGAGAGGGATGCTGCAGGGCGGACGGCGGTATGAGGATGTCGTCAAAGAAGCCGAGCGTTATGAGCACTCCTTCCCTGCTGCAGCTTCGGATTTTACCGGTGATTACGTCGCCAATGATGGGCCGAAACACAATGTACCGGAAGTTGACCTCGGTGTGTGACGCGCCGTCTCCGGGGAGGATGATGGAATCGCCCAGCTTAATTATATCCTTCAGCGCGATGCAGAGACCCACATTTAGGAGCACCTTAAAGGAGCAAGTGATTATGGTAAATTTTTAGAATTTCAACCAGGGATTTTTGAAGGCTCACTTTATTGGCAAGTTTTCTGTTTATTTCATCTTTTATTGCTTCTGGCAGTTTCAAACCAAACAGTTCCGGTGCTATCCGCACGTTGTCTTTCAACTCCGCAAGCACAAACATTTTTTTATCCGCAAGTAGGAGCAGATTATAACTGTATCACTATTGACCCCACACGCTTGTTGACCTTTGTAAAATGAGATATAAAAATACTTCACTAACGATAAGTTTTAAAAACACGATTTCTTTCAGTATACAATTCATGTGGTTTTTATCAAACCGCACATGTTTGTTTACAAATGAAAAGACATCAACAAACAACAAAACAGCCGGAACGTTTGACAACTCCGAGCGTTTCTTGAGGGAGCACGCCAAACGTCAAACTGACAGTGCTATCAAAACAACCTTTACGGACCGCGTGCTGGAACTTTCGTTTCAATCCTCATTTTAAGTGAACGAGTGTGTAATTTGTCTCCAAAACATGGATTTCGGGCAGTTTGATGATGCCTTAGACGACGCGACAGAAAAACTAGAGGCGGTTCAGCTGCAGCACGATGTCAAATCAGTTAACAAATTAACATCAGCAGTCCCACAGATGAACGGCACACCGACAACTATTACCAAAATCGAAATCCAAGATGCACTTTTCGGATCCGGTGTGCAGACAGAGCAAAGCGATGCCCAGTGGGATGATTGCTACGACGAGTATGAAAGTGATGACGACGGGAACGATGATTTCTACTGTTATGAAGGTGGCGAGCTTAAGCGAAACCAGCAGCTAAATTTGAACCAGTCGCACTCTAATGCCCAAACTGCAAGTCAAAAAGTGTCCCACTTCCAGCCTGCCGATGTGTTGTTCAAAAAGTTCACCAATCGCATCAACGTGGAAAAGTACGAGGGTCCAGCTTCGTTACCAAACCATGCCCGAAATACGCTCATCGAAACTCAACGCAAAGCAGATAGTGATCGATTGCGTAGCAAGGATAAACAGGATCGTGCCACGGCGGAGCAGGTGATGGATCCACGGACGCGTATGATTTTGTTCAAACTCCTGAACCGGGCCATGATCACCGAAATCAATGGCTGCATTTCGACCGGCAAGGAAGCGAATGTGTATCATGCAACTTCCAGCGGTGGACGCGATTATGCGATAAAAATCTTCAAAACTTCCATCCTCACGTTCAAGGACCGTGATAAGTACGTAACGGGCGAGTACCGGTTCCGGCACGGATACAGCAAGCATAATCCGCGCAAGATGGTACGTACCTGGGCCGAGAAAGAAATGCGCAATCTGGTACGCATGAAGAAGTGCAACCTGCCCGTCCCCGAACCGATCCTGCTGCGTAGCCACGTACTGGTAATGGAGTTCATCGGACGAGATGGATGGCCGGCACCGAAGCTGAAGGACGTTGAGCTGAGCAGTGTGAAGGCTCGTGAGCTCTATCGGGACGCGGTGGAAATGATGTGGTCGATGTACAACAGCTGCAAGCTTGTACACGCAGATCTTTCTGAGTTTAATCTTCTATATCACGAAGGAAAAATCGTGATCATCGATGTATCGCAGTCGGTCGAACATGAACATCCGCACGCGCTGGAATTCTTGCGCAAAGATTGCACCAACGTGACGGACTTTTTCCGCAAACGTGAGGTTTCAACGATGACGGTGAAGGAGCTGTTCGATTTTATCACCGATGCGTCTATTACGGTAGACCGGGTTGAGGAACGCCTGGAGGAAATCTCTGAAAGAATTGCAAACCGCAGTTTCGATGAGTTTACCGAGCAGCAAAAGTTGGATGAAGCCGTTTTCAAGCAGATTTTCATACCAAAAACACTGCACGAGGTATACGACGCGGAGCGAGATGTGTTTGACAAACAGACGGATGATCTGGTGTACAAAACCATCACTGGTTTACGGACAACCAACACCAAAGGGGCGGAAAACGGCGAAGAGGACGACGGTTCCGAAACAGAGAGCGCCTCGGAACAGTCGGATGATGAGGAAGGAGCACAGAAACAGTCCTCCAACGGTGTAGTAGTGGTGCGAGCAAAAAATGAAACAACGGAAGAGCGCAAAGCACGTAAAAAGGCGATAAAGGACGAGAAAGCAGAAAAGCGGAAAACTAAGGTCAAGAAGCACATCAAAAAGCGAAAAGAGAAAATTGCTGGTAAAAAGTAAACGGATTCTAATTAATAAAACTCTATCATGCTGTTCACTACAAAGCTGTTATGATAAATTATAAGTTGTTCGAAACGATTTTCATGAGTTCATTGTTCCATATTAAATATGACACATCTGGTATAATCGAGCTGTAATAATCACTGACAACACTGAAACATTGTTGTTTGTAAACAATTTCCCTGTTGACATGCAATCGTCAACACAAATTGTTTTGATATCCAGTTCTTGCAAAAAGTATCTTAAAACAAATTGTTCAACGAGCCTGTAGTAAACTCAGAGCTATGGACCATCAGCTTACAACTTCGACTGATGGTTTGAAAGTGTATCTCACACCAGAAGAAATTTTAGCAGAAAAAATCTACATCTGCTCGTTTGATAATTGTTTTGTTATGCTGCACAATCTCGCGCACCTACAGATGCATCTTACACGACATCACAAAGCACCACCGGTGGATCCAACATCTTTTAACAATACCATCCACTCCAAGGGCAAACTCTTCCACTGTCCCAACATCGGCTGTCGTTATTATCAAACACCTTCAACAACAGCAAACGGTGCTCGTTTTTTTAATTCCCTTCGCTCACTGAAGCAACACTATCTGAAGGTTCATGGGGACCGAAAGTATTGCTGCAACGCATGCCAGAAGTCGTTTGCCACCGAGAGCTACCTACGTCACCATCGGCTATCCTGTGGCCGGACATTCACCTGTGACCACTGTTCATATTCGTACGGCTCGCGGGAGGCTTTGCTGACACATGCCAAGCGAAAAAAGCACGGCTACGATAAACTTCTTTCGGCAAAGAAACTACAGCCAGCGAAAGCTACAAAAACACCCTTATCGAGGTGCACTAGCACTGGAACGCAGACTTTACCGGAACGAACAGAAAATGATCGAAGCACACAAACAATAGAAGAGGCCAAGAATGCGGTCGAACTACGTGACCACATACTGCATCCCTCCATGGAACCGATAACAGTGATAGATTCTTCAAACGCTGGTAATGTGCCACATACAATTGAAAATGTAGAACCTCAGGTTCCAGTCGTTTGCACGGAAACGCAAACAGATTTTATCGATGTACTGTTCGCAAGTGCAGAAAACCGGCACGACCCGCTGCTTTCCTATGCACACATGTACACGCAAACTTCAGATGAACCTGGCCTGTTTGCGGATTTGGGACTGTCGACGACGGAAACGCAGACGAGCTGGAACGAGGAAGGTGAAGCTTTCGGAGACTATCTCGTGTCAACTGAAACACAAACGAACTTCGACATCGATGGGTTTGATTGTTCCAACAGCAGCACGAGCGACAAGATCAATCCGGGCAATTGCAAACAGACACAAATACCGGAGGCGATGCGAAGCGATTTCCATTCGCTAGGCGGTGCCGAATTTCTTGAAGCGATTGGTGATTCTATCGATGGACATTCATCGGTACACGCACAAACATCATGATACAGGGAGAAACGGGATGCGGATCGTACTTACCACAGATTCGAATTCTAAACGCATAGCTTTATTCATTTTAGTCTTAGTCAATTCTCATTCAATTAAACATAGATTTTTTAATTTAATAACAAATTTATAGGAACACAAACATATGCACCAAAAATCAAAGAGTAAATAGATTTTATGCTATTTATTGAACAGTATTGCGTTTACGTGTTAAGATGTGTATTTTAAGTAAAGAAATGTAAAATAATACAACGATCGATTCAAAACAAATAGGTCGTGAGAATAGAACTATTTTTAAGAAAATTTGGTTAAGCTGCTTGTTGATATATTTATATGTAACATAAAAGGAAAATCATAAAAGGACATGTTAATGAAAAGGATATGATTTATTTATGTACTTTGGACGCAAACAAAATGTGAAGGAAAAATATATTAATTTGAAATCAAAATTAACGGTGCGCCATTCGCCAATTGTCATACTCATCAAAACTTCATTCGATTGTCATGCTCATCCGTCATCCGGTATCCACAGCAAAACAAAAGATACACATACACACACTCACTCAACTAGACACGAAATTCGATATGGGAAAATTGTGAGAAAATTGCTCAACTAAATTACAATAAAAATACGCTAATTTAAGTATGGAAAACTAACGCGCACCAGGGCGAAAAAACTAACTACGATCAACAGTTCCTCGTGTTTGTTGGTGTATATGTTAAATGGTTTCTTTGTGCAGTATGTGTCGTTTGTAAGTGCTGGTCTGGTAACCCAGCAAAAACCTTCCAGCTCCCCGGCATTCCGGCATCCGCTGTGCCAGTTGTGTGCGAACGTCTCGTTCGGTGGTGGTAAAAGTCGAACTGTGAGCCTAGTGAAACGTGACGAACAAAGCAACAATGGGCGATGCGGGCTGCGTTCATTTTGCGTCCTACATCAAGGAGTACGGGTACGACTCGTTTAGCGTTGTGCATGCTTACTTCAGTGCCTGCATCAGCAAGGAAGCGAGACGCCGGAAAGCGTTATCGTGTCTGTGCCACAAGTGCGGCAGTTCCGGCCCGCAACTCTACTCCTGCCTGCACTGCATCTACTTCGGCTGCAAGGGCGCACACATGAACGAGCACTACAAACAGACGAAGCATTTCATGGCGTTGGAGCTGTGCTACGGTATGCTGTATTGCTACCAATGCCGGGATTTTATCTACCACAGCAAGTGTCAAACGATCGCCGAACGACATCTGCGCCGGGAGGCTCGCAGTCTTGACAAAAGCCTTTCCTGGCGCCCTTGGAGCCCGTCCCGGTTGGAGATCGAGTTGCTACTGAAGAACCCCAAGCGTCGTCACGTAACTGCGCTGACGAGCATCGGGTTGCGTGGATTGCTCAATCTCGGCTCGACCTGTTTCATGAACTGCATCGTGCAGGCCCTCATCCATACTCCACTGCTGCGCGATTACTTCCTCGCCGAGTTGCACGAGTGTACATCCAAAACGGCGGCCAAGTGTCTCGTGTGCGAGGTGTCGCGATTGTTTCAGGAATTTTACTCCGGGGCCCGGGGCCCGCTGTCGCTGCACCGATTGCTACATCTCATCTGGAACCATGCGCGCCATCTGGCCGGGTACGAGCAACAGGATGCGCACGAATTTTTCATCGCCACGCTTGACGTGCTACACCGGCACTGCAAGATATCGATGACGGAGTTGGCCGCAAATGCAGCAGCTGCAGCTGCCGCGGCGGCAGCAGCAAGTGAAAAATCCAAATCCTCTCAGTCGAACTCGCAGCAACAGAATCAACACGTGGGTGGCAACTTTCTCCAGCAACATCAGGCAACATCGCAGCAGGACGCGCTGCAGTTACTACCCCAAACGGGAGGTGCGAGTCTGTCGGGCGGTGGTGTCGCATCGTCCAATGCACCAACAGGAACGGGCTCTGCTTCTTCCGCGACCGGTGCTACGGACACCCAGACAGATCCTAACCCGGCCCAGTGTAATTGCATTATCGATCAAATCTTTACCGGCGGTTTACAGAGCGATGTCGTTTGTCAGGCGTGTAAGGGTGTTTCGACCACGATCGATCCATTCTGGGACATCTCGCTCGATCTGGGTGAGTCGTCGAACGGGCAGGGTGGATATGGTGGTCCTCCAAAATCGCTCATCGACTGCCTGGAACGATTTACCCGTGCCGAGCATCTCGGCTCGAGCGCTAAAATCAAGTGTAACACGTGCAACAGCTATCAGGAGTCGACAAAGCAGCTTTCGATGCGTACACTACCGATCGTGGCAAGCTTCCATCTCAAGCGCTTCGAACATTCTAGTCTGGTCAGTATAGATAGTTTAAATTTTTAGATTATTAAATGATCAGCACGTTAACTAAAACGCTGTTTTAAAAAAAATGATTCATTAAAGCTTGTATCGTTATAACCTTGATGGAGTAGCGTCATCTGTTGAGAGATAGCGCAACTACATGTTTTAATGTTTCGTATTTTCACAATATTTTTGTTGGTTACAATGATAATAATTATCATTAATTATTTTTGACAAAAAAAAACTTTATCTTCAGATTGACAAGAAAATTTCCACCTTCATCTCATTCCCCGCCGAGCTGGACATGACCCCGTTCATGTCGCAGAAAAAGTCTGACCAACAGCAGCAACCCTGCAGGGGTTCGCCGTCCTCATTGAACGCAATGGACCGGGGTGGTGGTGGTGGTGGAGAAAACAACGGTTCTTCCTCTACTTCGTCCTCCTCATCCTTGTTAACGGGTACATCGAACATGACGCCTGCTTGTGCGCCAAACGATGCGGATGGAAGAAAGCATCGTACGGATGGTAGCGGCGACACGGCCGACTTCCGCTACTCGCTGTACGCCGTCATCAACCACGTCGGTACGCTCGATGCGGGACACTACACGGCGTACGTGCGACACCAGAAGGACATTTGGGTAAAGTGCGACGATCACATAATTACCACTGCCACACTGAAGCAGGTTCTGGACAGCGAAGGGTACGTTTCCAGATGATGGACGGGTATGCCGGGAGGACACTAACAGATTTTCTTACGTTTTAGGTATCTCCTTTTCTATCATAAGAAAATACTGGAATACGAATAAGCGAACACCGATAGAAGGTGCAGCGTGACGCAACCGGCGCGTAAACGGGTGGATACGATTACCGTAGTGACTGACGGGAACACACAATTAAGACTGCTTTAAAATGGACACCCATGTTGGGATTTAGGAAGCGCACGATGGGTAGACGTTACTTTTTGAAACCGCCACGAGCGAAAAGGGCTCCGCAATCGCTGCTGGAGTAAGGCAACGTAGAGTGGAACATTTTTCGTACGACTTTTGCTTTTAACATCAAAATCCATCAAAATGTTAGCACCCATTTTTTACCTAATCGATTGACCGAAGCATCCCGAAACATGGATAAACTACGTCAAGGTTCCACAAAACTCTTTTTCGTTACAGTTCTACGTGTGTGTTAATATTTAGTGATCCGATGTATTTATTAAAGTGATCCGAATTTTTTTTTGGTCGCGCCTTGACACTCTTTCTTTTCGTAGCCACGGAAGAACGCGGTCTCTATTATTATTTTTTTTGGCGATTGACGAAAATGTAACTCCACTCACAGTTTGCGATAACAAAAGCAGCAGCAGCAGCAGCACAGTTTGGGCTGAGACGAATAAAACAAAGGAACCGTCGACGAACTTATTGAAAATACATGTTAAAAGAAATGAAAGTATTGTCCTACTTGTTGTATGTGCGTGGGGTTATTTTATAACATAAAAATTAACGACATTTTTCTAATTTCATTTCAACCCCCTTGCTTATCTTAGAGGAGCCAATTCTTCGTTTTTCTGTCGCTATCTGACGTACATTGGTTTTCGCATCATTTTCTCTTGGTGATGAAATGCGCCTTACCCTAACGTGTGTTTGTTTAAATAAACGAATGAACGAATATTGCTGTTCTTTTGCTTGTGCTTTTAGGTGCTAGGATAAAAAAAAACAAACAAGTATACATTTTTAAAGACAAAACACGAAGCTTCAGTTGGAGAAAACAAATTAACATACTAAACAATTACGAAGCCTAACAAACACATGACAATTCCATAAGGTGCACTAAATCGCTACTCGTATGCTGAATGTGCTACAAACCTTTCGACAGACTGTGGCGTTTATCCTCCGGAAAATCATTTTCTTTTACCGACGGGTTAAATGTTGGAGCATGATATGAATTCGGGGAGCTCTTCTTCCTTCGAATGAACAAACGAAACTAATATACAAAATGAAGTTTGCTGGAAAGTTCGATACCACACGCAACTCACTCGGGAGGAAAGATATAAAAATATTTCTAAAAAACTCTAAATGCGCTTGTGGGACAATTGCGTGCTCTGTTGAATCGATCGAATGAAGGTGCTGCGGAAGCGCATCCTCGTCTCTACCATTGGAAAGAGTAATTGGATTGTTCTTCCTGTAGGTTTAAGTTGCGTGTCAATTTTAGAGCTTGCTGCTGACGTTTCGTTAATCGTGTTTTTGGAAGGTCGATCACCCGACAATGACGTATTTGCTACCTTTACCGTCTCCTTTTACCTCTATAGCAGAGCTGACTGGCAGCAGAACAAAACCGATACCGGTCCTTCATCCGAATCACGTCACGAGGTTGACGATGAAGGTGTCGCTGATGTTGTCACCGTTGGTGCTACTGCTGGTGCTGGAGTTGTTGTCGCCAGTCCGTTACTGCTCACCGACGGGCTCTTACTGATGAGTGTGCTGGCAGATTCTTCGTTTGTCGTTGTCGCAGTACAAGAGTGGTTTTCGCTGTTGGGTGTGGTTTGCTGCTGCTGCTTCGAACTAGTTCCTTCCGTTGCTACTGCCGCTGGCACTTTCGCCAAGTTCGCTCGAGCCGTTACGGCTGCCTCGATCAACCCATCCAACAAATAACTGTCGGTTTGGGTCGCTTTGTCATCAACCAGCATCTTCTGGCCACCAGAACCGTACTTGCACGATATCTCTAGAAGCTCCCGCAGTCCCTTGTTCTCCGTCAGCAGTTTGCTCAGCACCTCCTGTTCTTGGTTGAGTGTCTCCTCGTCTAGCTGCGATACGCGTTGCATCACCGCCGCCATCTCCTGAATCTTGGCCGTCTGCTGCCGGATCAGCTCGTCGCGCCATTCGATGTCGGCAGACCGGTGGTGACGTGTAAATGCCTCGACAAAGTTCACTTTCGTATTCAGAATTTTAGCCTGCGTGTGCTCCCTGTACTTGGACATTATGTGCTCGAGCGCATGCTGGTGGTCCTCTAGTGCCGCCTTCAGGAGCCGGTTCTCCTGCTGAATCTCACGGATTTGTGGGTTTTCCTGGTGAATTATCGTAATCAGCTGGTTGTTGGTACGATCGCGAGCAAGCTTGTTCAGTATGTCAATATCGTCCTGGAACTGACGCATCGATTCGATGTGCTTATTGACCGATTCCGACTCTAGTAGCAGCGCATCGCCGAGTGCTTCTCGGTCCTTCAGGCGATTTGCGATGCGCTTCGCATCCAGTATGATTTGCTCGAAGGTAACAGACATCTTGGGCACGAGTTTCGGAAACGTTGTAGTTTAATGTCGACCGAAGCAACCTAAGGTGTGGAAGACACATGTGGCTTTTTAGCGTGTGCAGTTAAAAATACTCTTCCGCATTCCGCAAACATTACCCAATGCTACCAACTTCTTTAGGGCTGGTGGCGCCGTAGGTTCCAACCCAGAGAATACCAGCGGGTGAGCTCGCTCGCGCGCCTGTGTGTCTGTGTTAGTGTTCCGTGTAGCGTATCGTTGCCAGGAACAAAACAATCACATACTTTTACGCACAACACAACCACACTTGGGAGGGTGGCACATTTGCACAACACCGTAAGTGTTACGCAGGTTTATTGTTTCACTATATACGCACACGTACACCGTAATGGAGTTGTACGGAAATGTAACACCTTACTGAGCGTTTGATACGAAACAGGGACTGATGTGACACAAAACACAGACGAAAAAGGGGTATCGTTTTTCCTTCCGCTCTTCAACACAACAAGAAACGAAACCCAAAATCGCCAATACCTGATAGTTGAAAAAACAAAACACTACCACACGTCACTGTTCCGTTGCAGCCTCCAGAACGTGCCTTACGCACGGGACGAAAAACAAGTTCTGGACCTGCTTTTCCAAGTTTTCCCTCACGACGGCAATGTAGAAATTGTGCCCTTTTTCTGCTTTTCCCCTTGTGGTGCTGTCAATCGCTTTCCACTGCTTGCGTTGTGCAGCTGTCAAACGAGCGAGTTAGCTCGGCTGTCAAGTGACAGATTGTTTAGCAAGCAGCCAGAGACGGGCTGCCAAAGAGCAAAAGAAAGAAAAACGCAATCTCTCGGGGTCTAGCTGGACGCAGAGAAATTGCTGTCCATTTCTTTATGGTAAAAGTGTTTTGTTGTTGTTAAAATATCAATACTTGAAAACGGGAAGGTTCCTTTGCGATTAGGACGTAGGATTAGGTACGACACGACCCCGACGAGGAGACGTCGGTTTTCCTTCCCATTTTCGGTGGAGCAGTCGTACGTCTGAAGTGTGTGCTCGCCGTCGGAAAGGAGTCACACCGCAGAAGAAATCGTCAGCAACAGGAGAAAGATCCTTTAGGCCCAACCCTTGCAGTCCGTAATCGTCTTGCCCATGGTTTTTAGTACGGACGGAATCTCAGCTCTGGAAGTGTGAAGGGGAAAACAATTTCCCAGCATTACTGGTTCTATTTCGCATTCTTTCCCACTGTTTTTTTGTAACATTCTTTAGACGTAGGCGTAGGGTGAGTTGCAAGTGAAATAATTTTCGTATGCAGTTGTGCATGGATGTTTCCACCTTCTATACTTCACAGACACAGTAGGCTGAAACCGAGCTGTAAATCCGGCTGAACGATGGCGAAGGATAACAATAACATCAATACGGATGATCTGACGGCGGGCGGTGCAGCATCGTCTTCATCTTCTTCTGTCGTGAAAAGTGTCTCGAATGAGGCTACCGAAGCAACGGCTACGTCGAACGAAGTACAAACAGCTGCTCCGGCTCCAATCCCTCCACCTGCAGCAACCACGACCACCACGGAGGTTCCGCGAAGGGAGGAAAACCCTTTCTCCTTCAAACACTTCCTTAAGTGGGAAGGCAATCATCAGAATCACACGGCAAATGGTGTCAGTTCCGCGGGCAGCATCAATCACAGTCGCAGTACGTCGAACATAAATGGCCACGGAGGCAGTTCGCTTGCGGACGGTACCGGTGCAGCGAACGGTGGCGGTAGTACGGTGACAGTGACCACCGCGACTACCAGCGCCAGTGTAACGACCAGTGCAGGAGCCAGCACCAGTTCACCGTCCAAATCGGCCACGACAAGCTCGCTGAACGTGGTCAGCTCGACGACGGGCGCACGGCCCAAAATACCCCAGTTCCAATCGGTCAACACACTCAGCAGTGAGTCGAAGATGAAACGCTCGCCACGGTTTCCTTCCTTCGATTCGCAGTCGAGTCTATCCGATTTTGCGGACGAACGGTACGGGTCGATCTATCAAAGTCGCAGTAACGGATCGTTCAACTCGGATTATCCGCCCGGTGGTCCCACCGGCGGAGGTGGTTTGCGTGAGGAAGATTCAAACGGAATGGAGCGGCTGGGTGAGCAGGTGGAACTGCTTCGCGGGTATGTGCAGCGTTCGTACTCGAACTACGACAGTCTTGACAGTCCGGGATCGTCCTCAGCGCGGGGGAACGAACCGGTACACAACGATCCACCCGGCCGCGGATTGGTGGGGGCGGCCGAATTTTCTGCCGCTCTGCCCGACTTTGTGCAGGATCATCTCGTGATGGAACAATGGTACAATACGCTACCGAAGGGAACCGGCAGTGGATCATCCGGATCGCTCGAGATCGACGATGTGCTAGATCTGACCGGTGTTGCGAACGTGTCGGGTGGGGGAGCACCACTTTCTGCCTGTAACGATATCCCTTTTGATCTGACCAGCACGACCGGCCAGCCAGTAGGCCTTGCCGGGCATCGCCATTCACGTGTGTCCGGAAATCCAACCGGACCTGAGCTCGGATTCGATCTGCCACCACGATCGCCAACACTCTCGTCCTCCGAATTGCCCCCGGATCTAACCGAAAGCAATGCGGGCGGTGTCGGTGAACCGGGTGGTGGAAGCGTTTCGGGTGGTGTTCCTGGGGGTATACGAACACGATCGTATTATTACTCCTCATCACCACCACCGTCGCAACCGTCTGGCCCATCTGGGTCGGATAAGATCCATCGACTTCCGGACTTCCTGTCCGACGGGCCAATCCATTCGTCTGGACGGTTAGCGGACGTTACACACGATACGCCTCACGCCTCCGAAACGGCAGCAGCGGCCGCAGCGGCCTCCGATCGACGGCAGCGGATACAGCAACGTCAATGGGAAGCCCAGTACCGGAGCCGCCTGGGAGAGGAGTTGATGGAGAACGAACGGTTAAGGCGCGAGTTGGACGCCAGCCGGCAAACAGTGAGTGAGCAGTCGCGCCAGATACGCGAGCTCGAACGCGATCTCGAAACGATGGTGTCGTTGAACAGGGCCGGTGCGTCCGGTTTACTGCAACAACGTGACAGTGGAAGCAACGGATCGACGCAATCGAACGCGAGCAGCTTCCTGCAGGCAAAAACGCGGGCTGCCACGGCGGAGGCGGAAATGAAGCAGCTGCGGCAGAAGCTGAGCAGCATAAGTGTGAGTATATACGGCGAAGAAAGTTGCAGCGAATCAAATGACCTACTGAATTTCATTTTATAAATGTGTTTTTTTTTGGCACCAAAACGTCATATTATAGCCGTTAGCTAATGTGTGAATTTGTTCTTTCTTCTAAACGCAGGTTGAAATGGAAGCCCTACGAAGGGAGAATGAAACGCTTAAAGAAGAAGCTTGTGGTGGCGCCATCGGCGGAAGCACTGGTGCGGGCGCCAGTGCTCGA
This sequence comes from Anopheles punctulatus, assembly GCA_000956255.1. NCBI lineage: Eukaryota > Metazoa > Arthropoda > Insecta > Diptera > Culicidae > Anopheles > Anopheles punctulatus. Next base: position 20,311 of record JXXA01010866.1, on the reverse strand, counting down.
TCACGGCCGGACGAAGGAAGCGACCACGGCAGCAACCGATCAAGACGGGAGCGTTCATCTGCGTTCCTGCGCGCACAAACGATCGCCCTGCGGCAAGCGGCTTCAACGGCGGAAAGCAATCTTAGGTAGGTCTTGTTTGAACTGCTTCCGCCAGCCCGGGCTAATTTTTTTTTCACTTGCTTTGCGAAATAGACAATTGCTGAGCGGAGTGGAGAACCTACGTTCGATGGCGAATCAGATTGAATCGTTTCGAGTGACGCAGGACGGTGAAAAGCAGGAAACGGCGGCATCGATTCCGCTGGAAGATTATCTACACGACGTCGGCATCAACAGCGATGATGATGACGATGAAGATGATGATGAGCCGTTCGGTCCGGCATTGTAGATACGGGACCACATGAACCGGAGCGCTCTCTGATGAGGGAAAATTGCAATGGAACTGACGTGTCGAGGAGGACGCAGAATATCTTGCATGTATTTAAGAAAAAAATATACATATATATATACATACATACAACACATACAACACGGAAAGGATCTACGGACCCCTTTCGGCATCGTTTTGCACGTGTGGGCTGTGCGAGGAGGAACGGTTGCATGGAAGTTTTTAACACGGCAAGTTTCACGGGCACGATGTGCATGCACGGATTGAAAAGCTAGCTCCCAACACGACACAACGCATACACATCAGCAGTGCTCGATACCAAAGCGGTCGGTTTGCTTCGTATGCGCTTTTGGGTCACGCAACCGTACGTGCACGAACGCGGACGCCTGGCTGATGGGACGCGCATATCTCGTAATCTCTGTTTTGTTATATACTCATCCTGATCGGATCGAGGGAACGATGCGTGTGTGTGGTAAAAAAAGGATATTGTAGAAAGAGCAATAGGATTTGTGCGGAACACGTGGTTGGCGACTGAGGGAGCGTGATTTGTGAGCCTATACGGAGATGCAGGATTGCCCATTGTGCTTGTCTTTTGTGTAGTTTGGCTTTCGGTACGCATCGGAATCAAAAGCTGCTAGAATTGAAACATTTAAACGCTGCGGATTAAATCAAAAGCGCAACAGCAATTCAGTGAAGGAAATGGGGTATGAGTCGATAAAAGTGGAATGAAGCCGAAGTAGAACGCGCACTGGAAACGAATCGGAAAATAAAGGCTATAATCTATTTAATATATTCTAATACGAATCATGAATCTTTTTGTATTGATTTAATTGAAATTTCATGTCCCACTAACCATGTTGTATTATGCTGTATTATGCTTTAATGTTTTAGAATATTAAACGTAACATTTAGTGCTACTAGCGAATTTATGTGTAAAACACTGTATCATTTCCCTCGTTTCGAAAAAGTCAAACGAATGTAGTAATTAATTGGCAATCGGTTTTTTGTATGTTTACTTTCAATTGATTTTTATACGAAGTAGATTTTTTGGGTTCAAAGAAATCAGTAAACAACCATATCTCTTGATATGTAATTGACTGTTATAACGCATAAAAATATGATGTTTTATGTGTTAAGGAGTTTGAATTAACAAGAAGCAAAGAAAATTTGATAATTAAAATTTACAATAAAACTCAAGTTGAATGAAAATTGTGATTGTACTGGCCCAATTTTTAAAAAGCTATAGTCGAATAATCAAAACCTACAAAGGTTTAAACAAAAAGTTCTGCAAAAAGCGATTTGTTTACATTTGGTTTTGGTGGGATTTGACAGTTGCGTTAGAAATATGAAATGACTGTGACGATTGTGTTGTTCAAAAACTTTAGTTAACTTATTTGTACTTCGTATCGAGTTTAAACACACTTACTGCTATTATAAATCATGTGGTGCGTAGTAATACTTTATACAATACAAAACAACACTGTTTCCCCTGAGGTGTCGCAAGCAGCAACCCACTGTGCGTCCTTTTCGCCCGTGTTTTTAAAGCGAAAACAGCGCATTTTGACAGCCGGTAGACTCATTTCGTATCTTTTTCCCCTCTTCCCTTGCCGTTCTTACCTACCCACGTGCATTGTTTTGGAAGACGATGTGAAACAATACATCGCGCACACGCAAACACAGTCGCACCGATTGTGGAAATTTGCGGCGACGAGAGCGGGTGAAACGTCCTGGAATTGTGTACGGTGAGGTAAAGGTTTACGGCAACGAAGGACAGACGGCGGATTTGTGATAAGCCCGAAAGTAGCGTGCAAAAACAAGAGTGTGTGTTTTCTGCGCACACTTGCCGCCCCCATCCCCAACATCAATAACTCATCCGTGTTTTAGAGTGGTGTTGTGTGCTATATTGTGCCCGTGGCAGGCAAAGGAATCGCAGCTCCTTCCACTCGCGCGTTCCAATGATCCCGAGAGAGAATTGTAGGGCGAAACGGTCTAGTTGGTGAACTTGAAAACTGGTGTTAGTGTACGTGTGGGAAAGAAAATCGATCCTTATAGTCGTGTACAGTGAACAAATCGTATAATTGTGAAGTGCTCCACGTTTTTTTGCCGTTGACAAAGAGAAAAGTGTAGCGTTCCGGAACCCCAGCGGCAGGCGTGTCCCTGCGGTCACTACAAGACGATCCTTCGGCTCGCAGTTGGTGTGTATTCAAAGCGATTCCTTTTTCTCTTACACTTTTCTTTGCATCATATTTCATGCCACCCTTGTGCCACATTATTATCATCGTGCGACGGTGTACGAACGCGTTTTTCGCTCCGCGCCGCGATGACAAATCATCACATACCTACCGCGCTGGAATCGAAATCGATTATCATTTGCGAAGTAGCGTATCGTTCGCACCGCGGAATGGTCGTTCCATTATCTTTCTTCGAGGCTGTGCGTTTGATTGCTCCACTCGCGGGTGCCTTCTTCGGGCCCACTCCAGACAGCGTTACAGCGCCCTTGACAGAATTTCACATCATGCGTGCAAAATGACAGCGATAAGCGTTCTTTACTTCTTGCCACCGCAAAATCACGAGTAGCTTTCTTTCAGCACAAACCCATACATACAGTGGCCCATGCTGCAGATTTTAGGTCATATTTTCTGTGGTGTCCATATGCTTTTGTTTTGCTCGAAGCACAACGCGACGCTCCTCCAACTCATCAATTAATAATTCACCTCACCGAACGTCATCAAAAATAAAAAAATACACCGATCACGCGAGCAGCATCTTCAAGATGCGCGGCACAATCTCCCCTCACGAGTGTGCGCTCTCACACGCTCACATGCAGCACCGTTTACGCTCTTTTTCACCTGCTTGCCCGCCCGGTTTGTTCCTGTAGCGTCCGGACGATGATCCTCGCACGTGAAGATCGTAATTAGCGTCAGCGCGTGAGCGCGTGTGTGTGTGCGTGAGCGAGTGAGAAAAAGGGAGAGAGAGAAAGAGTGGCCTCAGTAGGCGCACTGGAAAGCAGCAACGGCAGCAGGCAGCACTTACAATCGCGAGTCAAGATTCTAGCCGGCGGTGTTCGTCCAAGCCATCGCTGTAATTGCCACAGTTACGTGCCGGAATCCAGCGCGGTATCGCCGCGCTCGTCGGTCGCGGTCGGTGAAAAGACGCGCATGACGACGTGTCTGGCTGTTTGTGTCTCTTTGCTCAGTGAGGATCTTGTTGTTGGTCCGGGTGATCGGTGTCATTTTGTGTGCGAGAAAAGTGCGATTTTTGACGCGTTATGGCGGAACAGCTTTTGCCCGTGATAGGCAGCTCGATTGGGCGACTGTTTAGGAGCGTGGGACGTCGTCGACCGGAGTTCGGTGGCTACGAAACGTTGCCTCAAACTTCTTGGGCCAGCGACAACAACGACGACGCAGACGATCGTCGTAATGGCGTTGATAGCGGCGATCTCCCACCGGGCACTAGCAACGGACGAACCGGAGGCGGCACCCTACGACGATTCCTTGCGGCCCGTTTCGGAAAGGTGGCCGATGTGCCGGTGAGAAAAGCAACAGCTCAGCAATAACTCATCATCCGTGTCGTTTCTGGCAAGAACAAAAATCTCAATCGACGTCGTCAACCTGTCATGAGTTTTATGTGTCTGGCGGTGCCTCACACACACTCCAGAGATCTTCTTCTCAACACGAATTGCATGCACAAACAAGCGCGGGGTAATTCTTTACCAGCAGAGAGACAGAATCGATGAAGCTCCAAAACTTCCCGATTTGAAGTTTTTTTTTTTGGTGGCCCTTTTCTTGACCTTGAGCAGCGTGGCGGCTTTTGCTTTCCTTACCATCTCTGCTCTTCGCTGTTGGACCTACTGGATCTTACAGTTTCAATCGCCCTCCTCATGGCAGACGTTGTGTTTTATTCTGTCATTTTTCCCATTCTCGTCGAATCCTTCATTCCCGGTTTTTTTTGTGGTGTGGTGTTGTAGTTTTAATTGAATTATCCAACGGTCCGCTTAGTCATACCGCTTACGACGGCTTCAGAGATTTGATTAACGGTTTGACGGATATGCAAAACACAATGCCATTGAATCGATTTTATTATTTAATTTCTTTACAATTATTTCGTCACTGAAAACTATCTCTGTGTTATGAGTTAGAGGGATATATTTTAGTTTCATCTTCTGTTTAGCTTCAATATAAAATTATAAACTTATGAACTCTTTGAATTAAGTTATGAAACAAAATTGAGCTATGAAATTTAATTTAAGTGGGTTCCATAGCTAAAACGTTAAGGAAAAAATTGAGGGAATAAAGGAAATCCATTGCAAATCCAAGCTATTTGAAAAAAGTGTGGTAGATAGTTTTTATTTTATCATAATCCACAATATGATCATATTGTTTCGTGATACAAAAAGCAACATCACAACGATTGAATGTTAAAGTATTAACCTTCATAAATATTTTAAAAATATTATATATATCAACCTCTGTTGAATATTTATTTAACGTATCAACTCCATGCAGTTTTGCTGCCCATAAATTTTCCATAGTGCTTGGCGCGATGTGGGGGCCAGGAAGAGTCGTGTGCATTTTCCCAACCAAAAACCCACGTCATCCTTTCGATCACGCGTTTCGCTGTTGATTCCGTTGCTGTCCGCTTCGGGTGCGAGAGTTTGTGTACAAAAGCACCCAAAACATTATGTTTTGCTCCCACTTTCGCGTTCACGGAGAGCAAAAGGAGCATCGTTCGCCGTTGGAGCTCTCGCGATGGAGCCAATGTTTGCGCATAATCCTTTGCGGTGCCGTACTCGCTTACAAATGAAGCATGTCGTTTCGAGAAGCTTTTTTGTTCTTTATTCACCTCGAGGGGAAGCTTTCGCTGCGGGGTTTCCCCTTGCCTTACGGAGCGTTGAGTTGATTGCGGGCGTAAGAGACACGGCTAGATAAGGACAGCAGGTTAATGCGGGAAAAACACATTTGTTGCTCGGGTCCGGTCGCTCAACCACGGCAAAGGATACATTGAACTGTCATCGCGACGAGAAGGACTTGTTTTCGTGTGCGCGTTTCCATGGAGCGCACTGTGCTGTGCGGTTACAAATTTGGGAGCATTTCCCCGCTCGGGAGCGTGAGAGAAGCCTGCAAATGAGATCGGCCAAATCGGCAACTTGCACGAGAAAATGTGTATCGAACGTGGCTCACTAGCTTTCGCCGTACCGTGCTGCGAAGGTGTCGGTCACAGAGCGTGGAAAACTCATATTTTCCACCACCTTTCTTCCTCGCAGGCGGAGGGGAGAGGAAGGAGCGGCAGCAGGAAGGAACTGCATCGCGAGAAAAACTGTGGTGCCATCCTACAAAACTCCCCCACCCTCCCACTCCAAGCACGTTGTGTTTTGGGTGATTCAATTTTGATTTCCTGGAAAGAAAACTGTGTGTGTTTTTGTTCAGTACGAGCCAACCAGGGCGTAATCAGTGTACGATTCAGGGAATGAGCGGAGCGGAAGAGTGAATTGGAAAGTGACACAATTTCCATCCTACCGCAGGTTCGTAGTTTTTGTGCCACTGGTTTAGTGCAACAGTGCCAACAAGGATACAGGTTCTCGGTCCATTTTGTCCAGCGGAGAAAAATGGTGTTTCCTTCCTCCGCGACTTGATTGCGGTCTTCCTTCTGCACGGCCGCTGGGACGGGAGACAGTAGTGTCCTTGTGTTCGTGTCTGTGCATATCCTTGATCACGTGAATGTACAGTGAGTGAATTTGTGTGTTGCGTGTTGAATTCGAAAACAACTACAATGTGAGTGCGGAATAGAAATTCCACACCGAAAACGAGCTATTTTAACGCACACATCCCGTACCGATCGAGGAAGCTGGGAAGCTTTGTTCTGAAAAATGTACTGAACTCGTCGTTAAAGCAAGTGAAAACTACAACAAACTACTGCTACAAGCTGCAAAACTAACCGAAAGAAGAGCAACTACCGCTAAACATCATGCCTGAGAAGGTGAAGGAAAAAGTAACGTATCGTTCCTGCTTTTCGTTTCGCGACCATTCGTTTTCGTTCGTTCGGTGTGTCAGTAGCTCCGCCGCCTTTCTGACTGACGCAGTCCAGTTCGCTATCTACCACTATAATTTTTATGTGCTACCATCGCTGTCGTTTGATTTTCCGTTTGATCCACCCAGCGGTGAGACAATGCGGCTGCCGTACGAATTGGGTCAACTTTTAATTACTTCCGGGTAATCTTGATCCTGCCGTTGGCATTAGTCACGGCCGGTTCGCCACATGTTCGTGACACTTTCGCTTGTCCTTTCCCCCGTTTGCTCGTGCGGCTTGCAATGAATTCACATCTGCTTACATATATTTGCGATGGTTTTTAGCCCGTATGGGTTGAATTTTTAATTTTTCACTAGTTTTTTCACTAGTAATTCGTAGATAAAAAATAACACAAAATTTTTCATTGTAGAAAACTGATAAATATTGTGCAACTTTGGAAGTAATGTACCAATACTGGAATGTAACGTAATGAAAGTTTGTTTATAACTAAAAAACTATTCCTCAATAAATAACGAAGCTTTAGTGTAGTGCTAAATGCATAAAATTTGCCGCAAATTTTCCTGATCAGCCCAAAAGTATGCAATGTGCTGAACAAATTATACTTACATGATTTATTGCAATTTGAAATGAAGTTTCACAATATGAAACGAATTTTGTGGGTGTTTTTTTCCTCGCGACCATCTGAACAAAGGATATGTTTGTATTCCTCGTGTTATTGTGCGTTGTTAGATTCATCGTAAATTTTCACCGTAAGTGTCACAACAATTTGTGCAAAGCTAACCTAACTTACAACGGCGCTGTCGAAGGGGAGTTGATGCCTGGCGAGGATTGTTTTCGACAGCTGTACGGTAGAGAAAAAGGATTTTCTTTTCTTATCGTTAGCAGCTTGTTAATACTCTCACCACGGTCGGTGGAGTTTCGTGATGTGGTAGCAAAAATGAAATATGTGCTGCTGAAGGGAAAGTTCAAGTTATAATGAAGTACGTTGGATAAAAACCCGTCAGTTCAACGTTATTGATGGCTACTGCCGTTGAGCTATTATCAATACAAGCAACACAAATGGTGGTGAGACATATTTCTTGCACGTATTCTCGCCATATCAAGTGTGTTTGTCCAATGCTGTGCGATATGTCCGGTGGCATTGGTCTGCTGGTGTTCCTGTTTGTTTTATCTCTGTTTGTTCAGTCCTTTTGATTCACAGCCGGAACAACTTGCTGGAGGCTATTTAATTGATGTTAAAACACGATTTGCTTTAGAAGTGCCTTTCTGGTTGATTGATAAGTCAACCTTTGGCTTTATTTTTATAGGACATTGCATAAATTGCTATCACAAATGAATCAAAACGCTTTTCGCAGCAATAATGGCACGGGAAACTTGGAAGCGACTGTAAAAAATGGTATTTTTATTGGACAAAAACTTTAGTCATCATCGCACCGTTGACGCGCCATGCGCCATCGTCGATCCGGGAAACGACGACACAAAGACCTTTGTTGTCTGGGGATCCGAGAGAAGAGTTTTCCTTCGCACACCGAAGCCAGTGTGGGACGTCTTTGGCTATACAGTTTTCTAACGCAGCGAGCATCGTGAAATGGCATCACTTTAACAGCTAATAATTGCTCTCCTGCTCTTCTGCATCTGTCAACTGACCGTCTATTTACTGAAGCCAGAACAAACAGTGTTTCGCTGTGTAAATGGTTTGGCTCGCAAGCATGCAAACACATTCCACAATGCAAGGGAAAATTGAGCAAAGTAATACGGTTAAACGTTGTCGTTTGAAAGTAAAAATAAAAAATAAAATGAATAAAGTATTATTTGATGTTTCACAATTTTTAAAGGTATAACCTCTTGTAATCTTGGCGTAAATAAAGAAAACGATCTACATAATAGATCGTCACGTCACGATTACAGCCAGCTGATGTGACGCAAGATCTGCCGTGGGCAACCTTCACTTTGCCGATCATTATCAGTGTTACCTCAAGGGACGCTTGATCTGCTGCTAGGCCATACATTGACACATTTGCCACTAGTTCGAAGCGTGATTATCTATGCAAAGGCCTGCCAGAGGCGGTTACTGCTGTAAAGTAGAAGAGTTTGTATGGCGGAGTGTATGGAAATGAGCTTCACTGACGTTTTAAGGCATATTGGAAACACAATTTTCCAATTCTCCAAGCCTTCTGTTGTGCCGAGAAAGTTTGACGAAACCAAAATCGGTCAAACGAAACATTCACCGGGTTCGTTCACTTTCCATCATTCCATTCCGACACACGAATTATTTTTTTTTCTAGTAATCGTTACTCCCATTAAATGTACGATTCGTTATGCTTCGCAAACGATTTACCAGCTGATGAAGCCGTGCATGTGATGTGACAACGGCGGATTTTAATCTTTTGGCCAGTGATTTTGGTCGGGTTTTTGCACGCTGCTGGCGTGCGTGACATGATTCAATTAAGCTGAATTAGAGTGCCGGTTCGAGGTGAAACGGTCGGTGAACTATCTTTCGTAGGCACAAAAAATCATGTTCAAAAGTTGAAAAATCAACGTGTGTAACATGGTGTGTATCAAATAGTAGATTCGCGTGTGTATTTACGATTTGATACTTTCTATTCGTATTAAAATTATAGAGAACTGAATAATATTGTACATTGTCAATATATTATGAACAGTTAATTCATTTACTCGTGGATAATTTCGTCTTTATTCTTTATTACTTTTTTCAGTTTACCAAGATTTATTATATTTATAAAAAATTTTATCATCAAGTTTTAGTTGATCATATGACAAAATTAAATTTAAAAGAAAATCAAATTTACATTCTTTATAAAAATGAATATAATTTATGCGTCTTCCTTCGTTTCGAAGAAACTTCAAATTGAAAGTGAAGTTACACATCGCATTTGCTATAGATCTTACCAACTTCTGGGTCGATTCCGGTCGAACTTTTGATTGCGTTTTCGAAAAGTACGTGACACGTAAGGTATGTTGCCTCCTTGCTCTTCCCATTTCTTCACAATCCAATCTCTTCGCCACTGTGCCGAGTATGATTTGAGATTATTTTCGTTTTTTTTGTTGATGTCATTTCTATCTTATCGTCACCTTGCTCGGTAGTATGTATCGATCGCACTTGCCACACATTGTTTGCAACGCTTCATTACTTAAACATGATGAAACATCGAAGTTTCCCATCCCTTACATGGCCCGAATGTACTGTCTGTACTAGCGAGGCGCTTCATCGATATCGTGTCGGTTGGAAAAAGAGTCCTTTTTGCTCTAAAAAAAAACACACACTCACTCATACGCAACTCACATAAGAAAAATCGATGCACTCCCATTAATCGCCCGGTTGCAATGGGGACCGCCTCCATAATAGCGATGGTGAGCAACGCTCGGTGGTGGTTTGTTTCACTATCGCTTTTTTTCCACTGCCATGGTAACGTTGCCAGCCATAGCCGCCTGATGGCAGAGATTTTGAACGATGGTTTTTGCTGCTAGCTTTTTTTTCGACGACATTAAAATTGATCGTGACATGGGAAGGAAGCGATCGGTTTTTGCCACAAGTCGCAGTTTCTCTGCGTGCTATACTCTGCATGATGGCGTTTGAACACGCTGGTTTTCGTTCCGTGTGAACTATCGATAAGTTATCATCGGCAACACGATGCACTATTGGTATTAGTTACTGTAAGCCTTCATCGGCTCTCACCGAGGGATATAATTTTTTGTCCGTGTTTTACTACGTTTTGGTATTTTTGTTTTATATGAGACATCATATTTTTTATCTTTTGAAGAAATAGAGAACTCTGCTTCTTTCTTTTTTTCTATACTCAGCTTTGATATTGAAATATTTAGGAAATGATTGGCTAATTTTTGTTTTAGACCAAAGAAGCTAGAAATTCCCTTCAAACTTGTAGCATCTGTTCGACTTAGACACAGTCCAGTGATTCAAACATCCGGGTTGTTCATTCTGCTAACCGGTAGCGTCTGCCAAAGGGATTAACCGGATGTAGCCTTTTTCGAATTTTATTCATTGATGTTTGGGAGCAAGCATAAAGTGTTGCCACTTCCAGCTGCTTTTCGCAACGCTTCAACGATGTGCTGAGCAAGATATGAATGTGAAATGGGCGGCGGCAGTGTCTCAGCCGTCGGGCGATAGACGCTTCCGGGCGTGGGATGTATCCATTTTTCACAGACCATTAGAGGGCTCGGATGGTTCGTGGCAGCGGACTAGCATGCGGGGGAAACGCTTAAAGATTATAGTCTGGATAAAGCTGGTTCTTAAATTTCATGGAATTCTCCTCAAAAAATTAAAAAATAATACCGATCCAGTTTCTGCACAAAATGTTTCTCTCACTTTAAGTAGACGCTTAAAAGATAAAAGATAGACACAAAAGACGAATCAACAAAAGCAGACCATTGCTTGCTCCCTCTACAGTAACCTTGTACTGTTCATTAACAAAATTACCGTTCTAAATGGCAAATCATCCAACAAACGCGCGATGGATCACGAGGCCGCTGGGTGAAGCATTTAACGAGGGAAGGACAGTTGATGAAAGATACTATTTCATTGCCACAGACACAAGTACACCGGGCATGGAAAGCGGTAAACAAATGCCCATAAAAAGCCCATAATGCTTTCTCCTGGCTTTTCCCTTACTGCTCAGGATCTCAGGAGCACTGTGCTGTCTTTAAACACGAACACACAAAAAAAGGGGTTTTCGGACGCTGTTGGTAAGAGGTGTGGCGGTGTTTAGGACTTTGGGAAAAGTTTTTCATCCGGCTCCCTTTAGTCGCTAAACGATGAAGATGTGATGTGGGGTTAGGGGAGCGCTCTGTCTGTACGTTCGGAGGCGCGCCTGGTTTCAGATTTTGTGGTTTAAGGGAAAAAACCCTGACTTTGATGTTTCGTCCCGCTCCTTCGTTCTTCCCCAGTTGGTTGCGGTCTCAGCTACCGCCCCCGGGGTTGAATAAACTGTCTCGGTTTTAAGACATTTGCTCAAGTAAGGAAAATCATTAGTGTATAGTAAAAGAGGGATGAGAGGAAATGTGTCGGAGGGCTGCTGATGGAAAGCGGCGAAAAAGGGAGTAAAAGGATCTTTTTGTGTGTATCCATCCTGCCACCGATGCCTTCAACCGAGCCGGTGATGTCTAATGAACCCCGGAGACGACGGCGTCCTGGTTGTGGAAGTATTTCCGATTCAGATTTCCGGTTATTTGGTTTTGTTTGTGCCGTAATGTTGTGCACACAAGTTAATCCTGGTGCGGTTGTACTACATGCATCGCAAACGGGCTTGCTGACGAACGGGAACCTTTATCCTTTTGTTTTCATCCCCATACATGGAGACTATGTTGCCGGTTTGCGATGTTGCATAATTTGCTGAGCTATAAGTTTCATGTTTTTCACCTATCCTTTCCTGCCGTTTTACCTCACACCAACAACAGGATGCAGCATTTAAAACGGTTTTACTTTCCGTGCTTTTCCGGTTCGGCTATTTTTCGGCTATTATTTTTAGATTTCCCATCCGGTCGGATGTAGATGGTACATGATGCTGTGGTGAGTTTTTCCACCTATCAAAAGTTCATTAACATTATCCTCGTTGTCGGTTGCAATTTCATCCCCATCGTCATGGCTTTTCAACCGAACATCGAACACAGACCTGCTTTTGCTGTTCGGCATCCACTTTAAGCCCTTTTTTAAAAATATTTTTTCCTTTCGTTTTTTTGTTTTCTTTCAACCAGCATGAAATAGCAGAGACTCAATTTCAATGAGTGAAAATTGATTTTTGGTTTTATAAATATTTATTTTGCAGCCGCTGTTTTCAATAAAGAATTTTGAAAATGATACGAAAACTGAATGCGGTACAGATCCGATCGAAATGAAGAATCGCATTTTCTTTCTAGAGCCGTTTGGTGGTTAGTTAAGGACGGAAAAACAACAAAAGCCAAGAAGAGAATATAATAACTTATTTTACGACAGGATCGGGAACGGATTTGTCTGTTTTTCGTTCCCCTGCTTCTTCCGCTGCGTTTTTTCCGATCCCAACTTACCTCTTCTGCTGACTTCCGGCGGTTGGGCGTAGGGAATACGATAATATTAAATTTTTATTACGCCATTTTAATTTCACGCTCCTCCCGTGCTGTCCTACAGTTTTTTTTTCTACCACCCTTTAGCCTGCGGCCAATTTTCTCTCCCGTCTGCGGTGAAGTGGTTTGTTGCCGGTCGAAATGCGATTTTTCTCTGCAGCAGCTATTGTCCGATGGTGTTCGTACGCTTCGGGTTACTGCAATGGTAGGCAGCGCGATTATAAGTGGACCAGTCTCCAGTGATGTGAAAATTCAGCAACGATCTAAAACACCCGCGTGCTTCGATTTCAGGAAGGAATTCTACGTTCGGGAAAGCTTTCAACCCTTGTTTGCACATGATTACTCACTTTCGCCAACCATTAAAATGGCAATCATGCACTGGCAATCATGCGCTGTTTAGGTCGTATACATTAGTGGTCTGAACATTCTTGATGGGTAGCACTTCTAACACCATTAAACTATTGTTTTTTCTTTTTTCAAAAAGAATATGTTATATATGTGTATACATTTCGTCACAATGGGACATATTTTTATTATTTGCTCGAGGATGTTGGTTTTAACAACTGATAGCAAAAGTTATAATTTTATGGAAGATGGTATAGTTGTAATATCTTTACTATTTAATCTAATTTAAACATTACATCGGTTGTTTTACATTCTCGCAAAAAATTGTGAGGTCAACTTTTGCAACTGTTGATGAAAATTTTATAGTTGAATGTAAATTCTCTGCATGTCCAATACTCGAACGTTGGTGGAAGTTAACAAACTTGCACCCCTGTCAAGATGGATGACGTTGCATTCCACTGACATGCGATGACAGTGTACTTATTTCGTTTCATTTGGAACCTGAAACCCTCCAATACGAATAGTTGTCTGGTGATGATCGCTCTCGTTGTGCAGAGAAACATCCACGAACCGTATGTTTACCGCATAGAAACCTGCCTGTCACAGTCTCTGCCACATTAGGTCCCTTTGTAAACTTATCTGTCAAATAAGTGGTTCACTACTGACAAGCGGTGCCATCTAGCGGAAAATTTTCCTTTTAATGGTCATATCCTTCCAAGCGTTTCGGGCAGGGTCGGTTGATGCTATCGGAATGGTTTGCGGTGGTACGTTTGGTGTTGCAGGGAGCTAAACATAGATTCAATACGCTACGGTAACTTCTTGCTTCTAACTGGAATGTCATTTTTCTGCGTCGTGAGCATATCGGGGAGTACAATAATCCATGGGATATTTTTTACGATTCTATTTCCATACTTTCTACACATATATATAAATAAATAAAAAGATAAACATATATAAGACTCGTTTCACGCTGTCAAATATTAGCATTATACCATGCAGGCAAGGTGATTACATGAAATTCTCCCACGCCAGAAAAAAGGTCGCCCGAATCGAAACGGTCGTTTCTTGGTATTTTAACAAGGGCAGCGATGGGACAACGAATTTGTTTCGATTTTCTCCCGTGCGTACGTTGAACAGATCTTACGCCAACCTACAAACCGTACCGATACTTGAGAAAGTTCGCCTATCGCGTGGGACGTGAAATGCGTGTCCTTTTCGCTTTGTTGGTAGTGACACAAAAATGAGCATTGTTTGCGATGCGAAAATGACTTTCTGTCGAAATAGAATGTTATCAAAATCTGATCGAGAGGTTGTGTGTAAGCGGGAGTTTGGAAGGGCGCGTGCAGTACATACCACGGTATGGTCACAGACCACCCACCCCTCCCGCTCCCCAACAAAGCACAGAAGAAAAAGAGGTTCCGTTTCACGGGGACGATAACACGGGCACATAAACAGAATCCCCCGCTGGAAACGGATGTGTAAAATGTCTGTTGACATTGTGTTGTGTAATGCGAGGAGATGAGTTTTCCGCGGTGTAATGTGTTCTCTTTGGCGCATGTAAACTCGAACCCTCCCCCCTCCCACCCTCCCCCAATGGAAGGGCCATTTTCACGCGGGCTCGCGATTGGACGTAAATTCTATTTAGCTGATTGCTTTCATGTGCGCCTGGATACAAACGCTGGTCTGCTAAGAGTTCCGCAGTTGCGTCGCGATGTAATATCAAGCGACAAGGGGTGGTTCCGGTGATGGCTAATAATCCGTTTGGTTGTACCGTTCGGGGGGTTCAGGGTCGGTAAAACAACGACGAGTGTTGCTACCTGCTTTGTTTTCATTCCATTTTCATTTTGACCCCTTGTCCAGGCCCGCCTGTCCGGCTGTCCGGAGTGGGGTGGAGCGCTAATGTTTTCGAGATTTTCTAATCGATTTTCCAGATAATGTGTGTACAGTGTGATGAGGCCGTGAGCCTGCTACGTGCGGTTGCATTTAATGTACTTACACAAAGTGGCGTGTGTGGTCGGGGAAACCCCCGAGTGAGGCAGATGGGTTGTGTTTGAATTAAATTTTCATTTTCATTACCATGTTTCATGGTGCAAAATTAATTGTTCCAGGACCGAATTTGAATCTGAAAATGTAATCTATCTATGCTGAAGAAAAAAATCGAATAAAATAAAATGATATTGTTATCGAAAGTGAACTTTCCTGCTCGAAACGAAACCCCTCTTTTAGTCCACAAACTATGCAAAATCTATTTGTACAACCCTTTCGCCCGCTTCCCGAAACGATGGAAACTAATAGGATCAGGAAATTATCAGTCGTTCACCATTTCGTGCAACAGGCAGGATGGCCGATTGGTACACCAATCGTTTCACTTACTGCTCTAAGCCGGCTTTGCGCTGCATCGTTTGCTCGTTGCTTTTCGGTCGTTTTTCCCTTTTTCACCAGCTACCTTTCCCCGTTCTTTGTTATGAGCTAGTTGGCTGTGTCGTCTGCGGAATGGGTGCACATTATCAGATGCAAAACACTCTCTTCGCTATCAGAAAATGTGTGCGTTCAATTAGGGACGATGGAAGATGGACGAAAAATCGCATCCGATTTGCTGAGCTTCATTTTGGGACGATTTTCTTGTCTGTGGTACAGTGTGTTTTAATTTTTGATACATTTGTTTGATAACATTAAATTAGACTGAAGATATTCTTACAATAATAAGTAAAATGATTTTCAAAAGTTTATAAACAAAAAAATAATCTTATAGCATTAATTGCTCGGGAAATCAATCGTCAGATACTCGTTGTCACGCAATCCTCCGGACTTCCGTTTCTCCTAAAAGGACATAAGCATGATTCTCTAGTGGCCGTGTACGACCCACTGGCTAGCCGAAAAACGTTCATGCTACCGTTTGTGATCGGAGTACCGGTCGCTTTACATGTGTCTTTTAGTGCTAAAAGGACGCGTTCGTTCGGGAGCTCGAAGCCTTAGTCTCATTTGCCCATGTTTCACGCATGTCATGACGTTGCTACCAGGGGGGATTTAGTCGTTTTCATTACCCGACGCCACAGAAGTAGTGTAGCGGCACGTTAAAAGAGCTCTGTAGCACTCAATGGAGGCTGCACCGGATGGACGATAGAGGACACAAGTGGTGGTGGTTGATTGAATAAGCGTCCGGTTGAGGACTTCATTTAGGTCCAAATATCAGTGGGTACGTACCGAACTTGTACCGAACCGAAGACGATAGTTACAATGTTTTGTTTGCATAGATAATACTCTCTATTTGCCTGGTGAAACTTTGTTCCAATTGGATTAACTATGTTGTTTTCTTTATACTTCCACACCATCCATCAAACAGTTCCTTCAGTTCAAACATTTGAAAGATGACAGACTGTTTTTTGACTTCTAAAAGCATTTCTAATTCGTTTAGTTACTACCATAGAAAACTTCAGCTTCTCTTTCATGCACTTAAATTAAATGGAAACTCGACTGTTCGTATCCCCAGTGTTTCGTAGCAAAACAATGACCTCAATGGCCCGGGTTTCTTCCATAACGAAAGACAAACATTGCGTTGGGAGGAGGGTTGAATCGACGGGAAACTGTAAATGGTTCATTCCACCATTCCACCGATACTGAGATGGGGCAAAGGAAAACGATTTAAAGCGCTCCTTGTGGCGTAAAAGTACCCAAACGCGAGAGAAAAATCCGATACCGAAGACAAACTGCTACGTTACGATCGGTGCTTTGATGGTAAACCACAGAGTTTTTAATTAAATTTGTCTGTCATATTTGCCTCCAACGGACATTATCGCTTGCCGCAGCGACCGGGTTGCCTTTGTAGTGTACGAATCGATTTTTCCGATCGGAGTGTTTTCCCCGAAAGCGAAGTTTTCGTTCATTCAGTTGACGCGCTATCGTATTTTCGCATCGGGACGCGCGCTGGTAAGTGGTGCGCGACGGTTTATGTCTTATAATTGTAGCATAGCATGTAGAAGTTGGGGGCTCCCTCACCACTGCGGTGATGGTTCTAATTGGCATTTCGGGGAAGAAAATTGTATTTTTTTTACCGTGGCTAGTTTGTTTGGTGATGCCAACGCCGATAATTGTCGTATCTGTCGTAATTGTCGGGCCATTTCGTATTATTTTTTCTCATTGGTTTTGATCGCGCACTATGGTTTGAGCTATTTTACAACCCGAACGTTTAACGTCCTACGAACGCACCTCTCGAAACGATACTGAACGTCAATCTTACGTCCGTCCTAATCAATATTGATGAACCGCCGTTTCGTTGAGTGATTAATTGGATTTTGCGCCGCTTTTTGCAGAGGGTGCCGGAATGATGCTTTGATTGTCCCAGAAGGCAAATCATTATTCCTTTATTGGAAAAGTTATACCATCTCGGAAATCAAGGTTGAGGGTTTAGCCGGCATAATAATTTTTAAAAAATAAGTAAAAGACTTAGAACAACATCAACTTTTTCCGAAAAATATCTATTATTTATGCTAAGAAATTAAATATGCATGCAATTCTCCCGAATAATCGAATTAATCGCAGCGAATATGCTTTTAATGCCTGTATAAATTACATCACAGAAACTACGCGTGAATAAAAACGATTGAAACTAATTATATCCTTCTTCCATCGGTCCGTTTTACGGAAAGTTTCCCCGTGCTTGCATTGAATTTCAAGCAGCATGAATGCGATTATGATGGATCGAGCCGGTAGGCAGTAGAGCAGGAAACTGCTGGTAGAAAAATACCTTCCACACGCAGCGCGTGCTGGTGTGCCGGGATTTATCCTCATCCCTGCAACCATCAAAGCATTACCATACTCCCCCCGTAGCCACCGAACTGGATGGTTGCCCCCTCCCCCCACAAACGCCCGAATAGCGCAACGGGTAGATAATTTACCCATGATAAGCGTATTATTTGCGTATAACAAAGTGGATTTTCCAGCGCACACGAAGGTGAAAAGTTTTATTTGAATGGCAGAAGGCTTTCCGGCCAGGGGAAGGGACGTGGGTTGTTCCGTGCGATAAGCGGTGGGTGACGTCGGCGAGGGCTAAACCCGGATTCCGTCTTTTCATTCCAGAAGCCGTTATTTCAATATATATGTGCCTCACTTTCTATGGATCGTGAGGTTCCGGTGGGCTTTTTAGAGTATAAGTGAGTTGATATTCATTCTTGTGGGGTAGACACATGTATAGCCTTCAGTCGTTTAAAGATGTTTAAAGACTTCGCGTAATGCGTAGATAACATTTGGATTTTTTTAACGTGGACTGATTTTTAAAAAATTTAAATATCATAATTTTATTAAAATTATTTAGGTTTTTACATATTCTTTGAGTATTGAATTTGAACTATAATTTAAAATCGAACTGCTTTTCTTTGAATTTATGTTCAAGAAAGGAAGGTAAAAAAACTTACTTGGTGCTCAATCTTCCAAAATAAGATGAAAATTTAAATACCTTGCTAACTGATAGAGATTTGCTTGTATACCTATTAGTGGGAAAATGTGTTGGTGAAGAAAAACCTTCCCTTTTCAGATGCACTCAACTGTGCGCAAGTTCCGGCAGCAGGAGAAAATGGGCGGCAAATAGCGCAAAATGTGTTGATCCGTTGTAAGACGACGTTTGAATTGAATCCCGCTGTCTGTACCCCTACCCCCAGTTACCGTTTTTCCCCTTCCAGCAGTTGGTGTGGCGTGTCCTTTGGGGTTATTGATGAACTTAATTTCAATTAGCTGTCTACCCGTTTCCGAATTACGTCAACTTAGTGACGTGGTGTACGCTTCGTTCCACCGTCTCTTGCCAAGCAGACCATTGTTTTAGGCTTTTATCGAGTAGTGTAACGAAGAGACAACAGGTAAGACTTTTCGACTCGGTTCAATTCCGCCGAATTCCCGTACCGTTTTCGGTGCGATAAATCGTTCAATTAATGAAAACCCAACTGTGGGAAAATTTATTGCCCTAGTGGGGATGGCTGGAAGGTGGTTCCTTTTGGGCCACTGGTTTTGACCTTTGGCTGTATAGGGAGACGCTGAGCGAGCCTCCAAACACATGCGAACAATTTCGCACCAAATTCTTCCATCGCTTGATTTGCTAAATCGATTTTCTGTAGTTTTTTTTCTATTTTTTATACAGTTTTTTCCCCCAAGGTGTTGATGGGAAACGAGTTGCGTGTTGCCATGACTTAACTTTCAATTTCAACGTCCAAAATTTAGAAAAATTTACCCCATTTGTATGCAAGCGAACAAAACCTGTTCTGGCGCAGGTGTTTCAAAAACCGCTTCCTCGATCGAATTCCCGAACCGGATTTAAAGGACGAGAATTTCGCTTTTCTGTGAATGGAGAAAATCAATTTCCTGATCCCTAGTAGACCGAACTAGGGACCTTATTCGTTCACCTTATTCGTTCATTTCAACACCATCGAATCCCACATGTATACGCGTATTATGCTGCAGGTTTCCTTATCGAGCCCTGCTAATGCTTCACGATGCTACGGAGGTACGTGTTGCTTCTTCGGTTGACCAACCATCGTCCCTTTTTCTACCGGCTAATGGCTGATGGAAAAGGCGTGGGTTTAAGTGGCGTGAAGGCTACTGGAACGGTCGGGATATTATTACGAAAGAAAAACAAAAATGATTGCTTTGTACGATTGCGAAACAATCCTATGGAAACGGATCGATTCGAATCGGGAAAATCTCGAAATAAAACCATTTCAGTTGCCTAGGTATATATTTTTAATGTTATTTATTAATGCTATTTGTATAGGTGATCAATTATTAACGTCTTATGTTTCATATTATGTTTTAAAAGTATATTTTCTCAGTTTACTTAAATTATACTTTTCGAAAACATTTTCATAGCTAACAATGTAAGCACCTTTTCTGCACACATCGACATTTGTAAGGTACGTGCTTTCCACCGTGTTCCTGTGACACGGTTGGTTCTTTGGTTCGCCTTTGCTATCACTGGTTCGTGCTTTTTTCATTCCAATCAGTGGACCTTCCTCAGCACCGATTTCCTTATGTGTGTGTCTTGGAACGTGATTTATGTGCAATCGTAATCGAAATTACCCTCGTCGACGCTGTCGTTGCCGTTTGTTCATGGTTTGGTGCTTGGAATGATGAATTGTGTCTCTGATTGTGAAGTTACACATCACTCAAGTCCGATGACTAGTGGGAAAAAAATCTGACGAAAAAATGACCAATCAGGACCAAAACCAGATTGTAATGGTTCAAAATCGTCGACAGGAAGGACGAATGTAATGACCTAGCTTTGTACACGCATCCGCATTGGGGAGTGGGATTTCCGAAGGCAACAGGCAGCATAAGTGTCCATTGGCATCAAGTGACAATTGAGATAATGAAGCATTTTCCCCTTTTCTTAAATATGTGCTATTTTCGTTAAAGGTAAAATACGTTTACTACCGCTTGACTTTCTTTCGAACTGTAATAAGCTTTTGATCTTTTGATTCTGCCGAATAATGCTAA